>JACWBX010004206.1:59864-71207 GCA_014622435.1 Polypedilum pembai
ATGCTTTTGTCAATGGCTGAGTGAAGATTATTTATGTTCGAGCTGTAAATCTTAAGCTGATTACTACTAACAATCCCTCTTTTTCCTTCTTCTTCTTCGTCTTTTTTTCTCACTTTAACTCGAATTATTTTCTTCTCTGTTATTTTTTCATGATATTAATCCTTGATTTAATAGCAAGCGCTTAAGTCAATATTGAAATAAATTCTTTATTCGCTTTCCTTCCTTAGTTAATGAACATTACTTTCTACAAGGGAAAAATATATATTACTACCAAAAAGTTATTTAATAGCAAAGGGGTAAGAACTTTTTGTGATCAAAATTAAATTAAAGATTTTTGATATTTTAAAGATTCTTTTTGATGAAAATTCTCTAAAATTTGATCAAATTTAAGAAATTTTTCAGAATTCAAAAATCGAGGGTATAGACACTGGGGCAAAAAGGGCAGAAGGGTAAAAATTTTGCCCCATTTCCATACAAAAAAGGGCAAAAATTAATTTTTTGCTCCTTTTGAAAAAATGTAAGCAAAGAGCAAAAGAGATAAAAAAGGGCAAAAATAATTTTTTTTTGCCCCAATGTCCAACCCCTCGTCAAAAATTTTACATACGAAAAAACTTATTTCCATAGCAAGTTTTTGAAAATTTTTTCATAATTTTATACTTTTTTGATGAAGAATTCTTGATAGAATATGATTATTGATTTTGTATTAGAATGATGAACATGTAAATAATTTGATGACATTTGACTTATATCTGATGACAGTAGGGTGCATGAACATATAAAATAGGGAAAAAAGTGAAAAATTGATGAAATCAATTGATGATTGCTTTCAATCAATGAAGAGATAAAAATTTAAGTATTTTACGATAGTTTTTCTGTTGAAATTTATTTAAAGAGAAAGTCATGAAAGGTTCAAAAGGTATTCTACGTTCAATTACCCTTAAATCACAACTTTTTTCGATAGCATAACTTACGATAATGTCTTATTTATCGATCAATGAGCATTGCTATCATGAGTTATAGCATCATTAGTCAAAAAACTCTATAGAATTTTCCAAACATAAGTAAATCATCGAGAGAACATCAAACAAAATAATAAAAGAGAGAGAAGAAAAAAGGATAATTCCTTTGTGACCGAAATATTCCAATTTCAATATTTTTTTCCGATCCGATCACAATAAAGAAAGAAAAGAGTGAGGAAACGAGCAAAATTTTACACATCATTGATATGTAATATCCCCTCAATCGATTTCTTTTCTTTTATTCTATAATGTGTGCATAATGTGATCCTAAATCACAGAAAAAAAGAGCGCAGAAAAGGGAAAATCTTCATTAAAATGGAATATTAAATTTGACAGTCAAATTTAGTTTTTTTCTTTTCTTTTCCTTGTCCTTAGAAAGGAATTTTTTCTTAGTTGTTGAAGTTTACACTATTAAGTGTGATTTGGGGAAATTTTTTAAAAATGAACATTGAGAAATTTTCAAACTTATTTAATTTCATTTCCTAATGGATTGATTTTTAATGTCGTATGAGTTTAAAGTTTTTTGAAGACAGCCAGAGCCTGAAGTTGACTAAAAGTTTGTACGTAAGTTGAATCAGCATAAATTATTTGAGTTAACTTTGATTTTTGTTTTATTCAAAAAAGAATTTTAAAATTATATAAAAATTACTTTGTCTCTCTTTCTCACGTCCTTCAAAGTCCAAACATAAACGCACAAGTCATATTTGAGAGATAGATAGAGTAAAAAGCGGAGCCATGGGATGTCATTTTATTGAATTTATGATCCTTATCAGATATTCCTAAAATATGATATTTATGAATAACCTTTGTTCATGAGAAATTTTCCTTCAATGCGAAAAAGGAGTGAGAAAAAAGATAGAAAAAGTTTTCATTCTGTCCGCAAATAAACGGAAAATGTTTTTTATGGATGCTTCAAGGGAAAACGACAGAAAGAGAATCATAAAAGGAATGTCATGAACGTTTATTGGAACTTTTTATTGTATTGTATGGTTACCATTGTCATGCATTACAGCTACAGCTGTCTATATCATTCCCTATCGTTTTTTCATCATATCACAATAGAAGACTTTTCTTATTTTCACTTTTATTACATTTTTTGAAACATGGATTAAGCTTAAATTTATATTTCATGTTAGTGCATATTGTCCATTATCCAATTTAAATATTCTGATACTCTCGTATAGACCCCTGGAAAACCTTCTGTATTGCCACATTCTCTTACGCCGTATGAGACAATTCCAAATTGCACCATTCGCGGTTTCTTATTTATTAGCACAGGCTGCTCTAAACTGCTCCCAGAATCACCTGCGAAATTTTTTTATCATAAAAATTTATCTAACAATACTTTTTTGTGTGTTTAAAATTACCTTTACATGAATCAATTTTCTCTAAAAGAAGAAGAAAAATATTGGAACTTTCAAAACTTTTGCACTTAACGTTTAATTAACTCAAGAAGTCAAAAATACGTTACGTTTTTCTTTTATATGTATTCAACTTAACGTAAAATTTAATTAAATCGAAAATTGTAACTTATTTTTTGTTACTCAAGTAAGTTGATTCAATTAAATCATTTAACAATTGTCTCAAACTTCAATTTCTTACCTTCACCACCAGCACATAATTGTCCTTTGGTTATTTCAACTTTTTTCTTTTCTGCAAATTTTTTTATGCACTTTTCTGAGTCATATTCAGGTACAAATGCTTTTTGAAGAACTGGAGATGTTGTGCCATTTTGTGTTCTTCCCCAGCCTTAAAAGAATTTAATAAAAGAAGATTTCAGCTTGAGAACGCTTTTTTATAGCAAATTGTTTAAAATTTTTTGTTCAAGGTCAACAACTAAATTGTAGCTATAAAAATATTGTCTTCGATTTGAAATTCTGTAAATTTAAACTCACCAACGACTGTAAATTTATTCCCAAGTCTTTTAGCATTTAAATCAAATGGCAAACAAATAAATTTGATATTATTTTGTGTAATTTTAGCTGCACTTTTCATCTTCACAATTCCAATATCATTTGTTAATTTAGCTCTGTTATATTCTGGATGTGCAATAAATTCCATTATATCAATATCTTGAAATGGATCTGCACAATTTTCTTCTTCAATACAATCCTTTTCTGTACGTTCATCATATTCACCCAATCTCACAAGTTTTCTACAATATTTTGAAAAAGAATTGAATTTCTAAAACTGACAAAATTTTAACTTATAAATTGTTATCTGTGCGAAATTAGCTCACTTTTCGGTAGCCCACAATTCGTTTGTCAATACTCTTACTCTTGGAAACCGAGCAGAAAAAGAGACACTTTGAGATGTCTTAGTCTGAGCGGGAATCGAATCCGCGCTTCCTGGTTTCCGTTCAGGTACTCTTCCACTAAGCTATCGGTTTGGCAGAATACCAACTTAAATCTTTCTAATTGCTCTTATAATGAGTTATCGTTGTAGCCGGATTCTATAGAATCCAATTTTGATCGAAATTTAGGCTGTTGAAAAGTGAGCAAACTTCACACATGTTAAATCATTGAAGTCACATTGAATTGATTCTTTTAAAAATTATTCAATTTGTAATGATTGAAACTAGAATTAGAAGTCAACTGACATTTCATAGCTAAATAGTTGTTCAAATAGGCAGACAATTGACTGTATGAAGCCATAATTATTTAGAATCAAATGTTGAATCATCTTCGAAATATTTTTTCTATACGCTAACATTCATAGAAAATTTTCAAAATCTATCAATGTATACTTACAGTTTGATATTTTTAGGCAAATAAACTAAACAATGTCCAGCAGTAAGAGTATAGAAATCTATGAATAAACAAAATTCACATAAAATTCTAATGAAAAAAATTTTCAAATCATTTAAACCTGTTATTAAAGTTGCACCACAATGAAATTTAATTTCTCCTTTAACTGTTTCATATCCTAATCTTGCTGCCCATGGAAATTGCATCAAACCTGCGTCTTCACCTTCATAATAATTCAAAATATTTTTCTAACGTTTGATTGATAAAAATTTCTTTTTACCATTAGCAATACGGTTAGCAGTTGCATCACCACAATTGTCGTTATCAAAAAGCTTATAGTTTGGATGAGCAGTGAATGGTCTCTCGAGGTTTACTGGTGCGACAGTTGTTGATGTGGTTATTGGTGTTGTTGTGGTTGTTTCTTCAACTCTATTTGAAATTGCATTCATTTCACAGCAGAGCAGTTTTGAATCAATTGAGCGACAACTTTCAGTTCTGTCATTAATTTCACTGAATAAATCTGGAGTTGCAAAGTCAGAATCAATTCGAAGTGTCAAACATTCACTTAATTTCACACACTGTCCCTTTTCATCAGAATTTGGCATTTTACAAATTGTTGGTGCTAAAAAAATCATGACTAATTACAAAAATATTTTTTGAAGTTTCTAATTACCTAAATTAACTCGACAAATTGCCAAAACTAGTAAAATAAAATGAAAAAGAATTCGCTTGCTATCCATGTTAACTTAAACTGACTTCTTGCTATGTTCATGTCTCAATTAACACTATCAGATTAAATAAAGTGATGAGAGCGAGAGCGAGAATTTTTTTTTTTGTGAAAAACCTGTTGTTGTCTTTTTGTAACTGTATTAAAAAAACGTCTGTGACGTCATTAATAACTTGTTGTCACTCACACATTGCTTAAATTCTCTTCATTGTTGCTTAATTTTCTTATTACGTAAGAAGTTGTGAAGATTTGCAGACTTATAAGATTATATTTAGGTTCATTGACATTTTTGTGATGACTGATTGTTTTGCTATTGACCACACGTGTTATTATCTTAAAATAAATCATTTCTTTCTTTTTGGAATTGTCAAGAAGTATTATTTGAGTGCATCATAAAAGCATCAACTCATACTTTGTTGTGTAATAAAAAGCTCATTTCAATGATTTCAAAGAAGAAAGAAAATTTCTTTTATGCGTGTTGATAAAATGAAATTGTTGTTACTTACCTATGCGTGTGCATGCATAAAATGAAACCCTACACAATGACTCTGGTGAAATAAATTCACTTTTTATTTATGTTTATCTACCCATATACTCATGAAATGTAACCAAATGTAAAGCCGTTGGCGAAAAGTGCTTTTACATTCAGCTGAAGCTGCTTAAATTCAATGGCTAAATGATAAAGGCAATTGCTATAAAAGCTTTTACTGCTCTTGACTTTTTCTCACCCGTAAAAAAGTTTCTCTTTTATGTGCTCGAGCTCTCCTCACTCTCCTTCGCTCACCCGATTGTGCTGTAGCATTTACTGTAATTTTTTTATTCATGAGGTTTTTCCACTCTGTGTATGTAAGCTTGCAGCTATAAAAACTTTATTTATTTTTTTATTTTATAATTAGAATAATTTTTCTTGCGGTTTAAAAATGTTGCAAACAAAGAAAAAAAATCAGGAATGAAATTTCAAAAGTTTAAGGAATGTAAATAAATCTTGTTATGTTATCAATCTTACTGACTTATCGAATTATTTTATCAAATCAATTTCTCTTCATTAAAAAATTTCTTCTACTTCTCAACAACAAACAATTTCATATATTTGTCTCTATTTCTTTACTTTTAGATGTATTCAGTAACTCAATCAATATTGACATGAAAGAAAATAAATTCTTGCCAATATGGGACAGAAGAGATACAGAAATCGACCCCTGACATACTCTCTTTCACTTGAAAATTGATTACCAAGAGGTATGTGCACATTACAGTATATTTCTATGGAAATAGCACAACAAACATCGACAACGTAAAGAAACAAAAATAAAGTATCAAAAATGGCTACATAAAAGCGAAAGGCAAAACACAAGTGCTTGACAAATTGATTGAAATAAATTGATTTGTGTTGCTTTTCACTGTTCTCCGCTCTGTTTATTTGTGTGTCCCGGAAAAATACTTTTCCCATGTGCAAAATTTTTTTTTACCATCTCGCAACTCGCACTTTCGAGGAAAAAGCTCAGCTTTATGTGTGTGAATAGCAATTTTTTATTTACGATTTTTTTTTATTTGTCGCGTATTTGCTATTGTGTGCCTATGAGAGAGAGAGAAAAGAATAAATAGAAAGAATAGCGGAAATTCATTGCTGGCCAACAATATGCAATATACGAGTAAGCCAGGCACGTTTAACTTGTAAAAATTTCATTTTCAAAATAAAAATGAAAAAGTTTTTATGATGACCAAAAATTGTCATCGTTTGAAATCAGATCAAAGCAAATAGTGAAGTAGACAGTGAAATATCTTTGATTATGGTCAAATGTCAAGTTTACAAAATCTCAATTCATTAATGCATGACATATGGCTTGGTAAATTGCCACAAAACAAACAAAATTAAAAATTTAATAAAATTTTCAGTAGTTTTCAATTTTAATTTGCGCTTCGAGAAATTTCTGCATGCTTAACTGACAGAATACGAGAAAAATTTGATTTTTTTTCATGAAAACACAAATTCACTCATAAATTTTAAATTTTTCTATTTTGCAGTGTTAAATTCATTCAAAATTATACATTTCACACATGTTCATTATGCATGAAAAAGCGAGTGAGTGAGAGGCAGCAAATATATTCAGTCAAAACACATCGCCACAAAATCTCATCAATAAGCTGCAACTAGATTAAAAATTCTCTATCTCTCTCTTTCTCACTGTTTTTATACACAAAATAGTTTATGATGTTCATTTTGCTGCTGCTTATTTGAGGTTTTTTTTCATGCTGCAAGCTCTCAATGGAAAATTATAATTTTCAGTTGATAGAATAATGCAGTAAATATTTTTGTTTGCATTTGTGTAACTGCAATATGGTTTATAATTCCTTCCTCTAATTTGCTAGCTTGTACTGTAAATCGAATACAGAAAGGAAAGAGGCTTACGAGTAATGAACTTTTTGAAATTTTAATGAGTACATGCAAATAATTATAAATTAATTAATTAGTTGATGACAATGAAAACTCATAAGAAGATTTAAAGAATTAAAAATCAATTAGAGATTGTTTGAAAAATAAGAGCTCTTTGGCGTGGTTTTAGCCATATTGGTATGTCAAAATTATTTGACGCTAGCTAGTTCAGGACTCTTCAAAAAATTTTATTACAGAATTATAGTTTTTCGACTGCTTAAGTGTAATCAAAATGTACTTTAAAAGATAAAATCTCCCATAGTAGAGAAAGTTTCTTTGACCCAAACTACAAGCTTTGCAGTAGCATAAATAAACTCGAAGCGACTTTTCACAGATGAAATTAAGCTTCGTCTCTAGTCGTTGACAGTAATTTAATTTCGCTAGAAATTTGTAAAAAGGAAAGATAATTTAATCACTATCGTATGCAGTGGGCAGAATCAGAAAACAACAATCACTAGTCTACATATCCCGTACACATTGACAAAAAATGAAAAAATAAATTCTTTTGTCAGAATGATATACGTCTTTATTTCAACTTAAGCTCAATTTTATTACGAAATATTCAAATTTTTGCTAATACGATAGAGTTCACTCATTCATTAGTGCTGATATTGGCGCCAGCAAAAAACAACATAAAAAATGTGTTAATTGGATTCCCCCGATCTATTGAAGGTTTAACACCTTCTATACTTTCCATAGCAGATTTTTTGAAAGTTTTTATTGTCGTTGTCGATGAAAAATTTTTTATAAAATGAAGAAAATTTTCTTCAAGATGTGGAAACGATCAACCGCTTAAAAAATGGCGGACACAAAAAATAAAAATTATTTTGTTAAAAAAATCTGTTTAATGTTTTCGTTTCCACACTTTGGTTTTCTTTGTTTTACTTCCTGGAATCCAAGAACTGGATTCAATCATTTTATTTTTTTAACATTCTGCTATTTAAATAAAAAATAGCAAATTATGCAAGCTAAAATAAAGTTCAAAATTAAACGAATCATGTCAAACTGGGAAAATTCAAAACTCTGAAGTTAAAAAAATATTTTCATTAAAAATTATGTTTACAGAGCATTTGAGAAAGAGAAAAAGGAAGAAAATGTCAATAGCAATCATTGAGTTGCTTTATAAGGCTGATGAGTGTTTTTCCAAGCATCTCTTTAGGCATTTCTCTGTCTGTAGATGACATGAATTTACTTAATCAGTGCAATGTTTGTATACAACAAATTTTTTCATTAAATTTGCAAAGAAATGTTTAAATCCTAACAAGTAAAATAATTTCCGTTTTTCTTGAACATTTAATGATTTAAATTCGATGGCAATTGAGTTACAATTTATGCTAAAAAATTGTTTTGCTTTTTTCCATTTCACATACATTCCCTATTAATTTCCCTTACTATAATTCCAAAGTTGCTTGCTTATAAATCTGTTTCGTGTATTTTTCAATTCTGTAAAAGCAAAAAAATGATAAAATTGAAACTATACGAGTCATACATAGTAAAGCTTCCCCATACAAATATATCTACATTATGAGATGAGATTCTATGATGAATTTTTCAACATGAGCGGAAATCATATTTTTCTCTCTTTCCCTGCTCTCTGCTCTATGGCGCTCTTTGCCTTTTCTATTTACGTAGATGGCAAAAAACAAACCTCCAAGCAAAACAGCTCTGTGGATGTACACAAACAATTTATAATGGTAAAAAAAATGCTTCATGAAGAAAATGAAAAATGTGAAAAAAGAGAAAGATTTTCCAATTCCGATAAATTTGATGAAAAATGTTTGTAAATGAATTTCTTTTTGGTTTTTTCCTTTTCAATTGAAGTTTTTTTCTCTATTTTGGTGAATTTTAAAGAGAGTTTACTTTTGGTTTGATATTAAAAATAAATTTTTGTAGTTGAAATTTTATTTAAAATAACCAAGACATGAAAACGTACAAATAATGTTAAACATAGATTGTTATTTAATCAAATTTTAACAACATCTTCTCACTCACAATTGAATTTTTTTAAAACACAAACAGGAATAAACTCAGTTGAGTTCTCCACTTTATTTCCTCTATTTTTCTTCTTCATGCCTTAAATGCATCCTGAGCAATAATGTGATAATTTTATTGCTATCCATTATATGAAGATTATACTTCCGACAATTTATGTTTACATTTTTCCTGAACACATATACACAAAAATTTACTAAACAAGCATTTCACTTTCTCTCTACTTGAATTTATTTTTATACATCATATATAAAATTTTGTGTGTGTGTGTATAAATAAATTCTCATCCTGTAGGATGGCAGAGAGAGAAAAAAAAGGAAAAGAGATATTTTCAAATTTTATGAAATGTTCTTTATGTCTGTAGACATTTAGTAAAGCAATTTATGCATATTGCTGTATGCATTTAATTTCAGCTTTAGAATATGAAATAGAAAATATAAACAAAAGAAAAAGATTTTCATAGACCTTGGTCAAGTTTGTTGGTTTACTACTTAGGAAGGAAACAGTTTATCCTATCTAGAAATCCATTTTGTGAGGTTTTTAGATGTGCGGGCTTTTGTGGCTTCTAAAACCTTGATTTTCAACTTCTAATCAAAGATCATAAATTTCATTCACATTTAATATTTGTTCATTCAATAAAGTACTTGATGCATTAAGTCGCTATCATTGCCAAATGTGCTTCTTTTTACACAAAAGCATTCAATTTACTTTATTTCTTTAAATTCATTCAATTGCTTGCAAAGAAAGAACAGGAAATTGCGACACATATATTTCCCTTTTTAAAAGAATCCAATGCAATTTTATTGAACAATTTTTTAGAGTAAACATAAGTAAAAGAACAATTTCTATAGAATCAATAACCATTACAATAATGAAAGAAAATAAAGTCAAAACACAGAGAGAGTAAAAATATTGCAAATGTGAAAGAGTTCAATGAATAATGTTAGAAATTTTTAGGGTTCGACTATCGACGTCGATATCGGTTCGCCGATTTCAACGTTGATAATTTTCCGAACCCTAGAAATTTTATTCTCAATAATTTTCATACAGGTTTTTTTTCATAGACTCATTCATTATTTGTTTTAATAAAAGAACATCAAACTAGAAAGAGTAAAAACAAAATCTGATTCATCATTTTTGTAACAAATTTTTTAAGAACTTCAAAACACAAAAATTCAGCTAGCAACAATGAGTTTGAAAATATAAATTTTTTGTCGTCATACAATAAATTTTAAAATATTTCTGACGTTCGAAAGAGGCGCGAATTTTTTAAAAAAATTGATAATTCCCAATAAATTGGATGAATCATCTTTTATTATCAATTTTGTGTGTGAATAAAATCGAGCGAACGGGAGCATATGTTCATTCTCCTCATCATCATAACCTGTTATGTGTACGTTTACACAAAGAAAAAATGAATGAATATTTTTTTCATACTCTCATATGTCTTGAATGGTGAAATTCCTTGCTTATAAAGAGATAGAATGAAGAAATGTCTATTCATTTTATCAACTGAACTCGATCGAGTCGGATGCAAATCTTCCGAAAATTTTTTAATTAAGTGTTAACCACAAATCAATTTAAATAAAAAAAATGTACGTGTTATTAAACGAAAACTTTGTTCAAAAAATTGAAGAAAAACATTTTGAAAAGCGGCCAATAACTAAAATATTTATTGCCGTTTTTTTGATTTCTGTTGCATTATTTGGAATTTTAATTATTCAACGAAATTTCACGAATAAAGAGGCGATTTCAAATAGAACAGAAAAATTTCTTTATTTAAATGAAATTCAATGCAGAAATAGTTTGTCATTAATTGATAAATTACAAACGAATGAACTTTCAAAACATCCTTATATTGCTAGAATTATTGCTACATTCGATAAAGAACAAATGATCAAATGTGGAGGAATTTTGATAACTAAAAATTTAATTCTCACAGCTGCTCATTGTTTGCAAGAAGACACGTAAGTAAAAGCTATGAAATTTTTAAACGCATTAAAATCTTTCATTTTTTTCTTCGATATTTCAAAATATAGTCAGAGTTGTGAAAGTAGATCTGTTTTACATATTTTTCACATAAATAACGCACTCTTAATGTTTTTATATGAAAGTTTTATATTTGCATCTTTGACTTGAATCAAATATTTTTAGTAATTTCGGAACGTTTGAATTTGCGGTCATTAATTTTTGTTTTTAAAAAATTTAAATTATTAATGACATAAAACCCCACGCTCTGAGTACTTTTTGGTCTTTAGACTTTATTTTGATTTTTCCATACAAATCAAATTGAAATGAAAAAGTTCTCAGACGTTGTTAATGTCATTTAATGTGTTAAAAAAATTTTTAGTGAATTTTGTTAATTTAATTAAAAGATTTGGTACGTAAATATCCTCATTAAAATTCCATTTCAAAGCTAAAAAA
>JACWBX010004207.1:0-18732 GCA_014622435.1 Polypedilum pembai
AGGCGCGAGATCTCGAAAACTATAATAGCTAGCGACTTACGGTTTTTTGTGTTAGATTTGTGCTATCGAGTTACTGGCTTATCGCTTTATTAGAAAGCTCTCTCTTATTGCATTATTCAGGAAATTGCGAATGAAAATTTTCATATTGAAAATTGTAAACAAAATTTTTTTTGCGACTACGCGATTTTTTTCGCGCCTTTTTTAAATTTTAAATTCCATTTAACCGATATTTTTACACAAATAGAATCTGCTTTAAGGAATGAATCTAAATCAATTTTAATCATTGTAATACTTGAATAATACAATTTCCACGCATTAAATTTTCATATTTTAATGTTAATAAACGGAAAGTTTATTGCGATGGAAATTTTGATATAACTTCAAATTTGATTCAGCTATTAGAATTTTAATTCGGAAAAGCTTCTGAAAACTTGGTTTAACTTCATACACTCACAGAAATTCTGATTATTGTAATCAAATTAAAAAGCTGAAACTAACCATCAAGATTTGTAATTCAACTTTACTTTAACAATTGCATTAAGGGAAAACTTCTATTCATAAAAACGGATTAGCTAACTCTATTATTTGCAAAAAACACTGATCTGGACGCCAAAAATGCGCTAAAGTAAACCAATCTGCAATTGAGTACTTTCACCAATTTTTTTAAATAGTCAATTAATAATCACAAATGAAAGACAATTTTTCAACACACTTTTCACATGACTCTCTGAGTCTTTCATAGAAGTTTTCTGTATTCAATTTAGTAGATAAATCGTAATCATTAGATTTCTTTTTAATTTTTACAAATCTCGATTCACCCATAAATATTTTTTTAACATTCAGTGATTTATTTTCTTCAAGATATTCACTTAGTGCAATAAGCATTTTAACAGCAGCACAAGATTGTTCATATTTCACTTTTGTAGAACATTTGTTTGTAATATTGTACACATTTGTATCTTTCTTAAAACCATTATTTATAAACTCGTATCCACAAATTTCGCTTTCATCCATTAAAATCTCAAATTTAAGGGTTCCTGAAAAACTGCAAAACTTGATAGTTAATTCATTGTTGTGTTCATCAAACAGATCGACTTCCATAATGCCTATCATCATTCCATTTGTTCCATTGATTTTTCTATCTGTACTAGTAAGTTCATTCGATGTTTTTTCATCAACTTTCAATTGTGTTTTTTCAGAATAATCGACGATTGCGTTGAAAACATCAATCAAGCCTTGCATTATTCGTGATTCGTCATAAATTATTCCTCCTGCGTATTTTCCTATGCCATTTTCTACAATCAGACGGTTTTTTAGCATTTTAATTTTTTCTTATTTAGTTAGTAAAATTTTTACCTCTATATTACAGAGAAATTTTGCCATTATGGAAATTAGCTATACTTGATATCTGAAGTTGAAATTTTTAGGCATATAAACAGTTTTTTCTTTAAAATTATGAATTTTTAAGTTAATATTTGTCTCTAAACTGTTGCTTTTCACCAGTATATATGCCTTATTCTCACAACAAGATCATTTTGTAACAATTTTCAATGTTTTACTGATTAAATGAAGATTTTTGTCGGGGTTTTATGAATTGGCACCAATAATTGATAGCGTTTGTATTCTATCTGATTGTTTAGCCAATTTAAGAAAAAAAACCTTATCTGTCACAGTCGTCCAAAAAACAACTTATATCTGTTATCTCTATTTGGCTAGTTGATAATATTAATCTCATATTTCATTTTCCAGTGCAGTTCATTTAAATTTTTTAAAAATTTTTAAAAGAAATTTAAAATTAACAAAAAACAGTTTTTAAAAGAAATTTTGAATTATTTAGAGAAGGAAAAAAATAAAATTAAAAAAAAATTAATTCGGGCTGGGTGAGCATCGAACCTACACCCACTGAAATATCCATATAATTTTTAAAAAAAAATCAGTTATATTAACCGTCAGAGACTAACGAGAAATTTTATTTTATCGACAAATATTACTTGTATTCGTTGCTAGCTATCTAAACGCACCTAATCGGTAAAGGTTATAATATCTACTGAATTTTTAATTCATTCATAATGAATTTATACAAATTTTACATTCAAATTTTAGTGACATTGCGTCGAACATTGCTAATTTCGATTGTTAAAAAACTTTAAAAGTTTTTAAAAATATAATTTGCATAATGCTTCATCTTAATGTTTCAGTTATAAAATACATTTCAATATAAAATTGCGGTCTTTATTTTTATCAAAGATTTTCAATCTAACAAACTTTTTTTATAAATCTGATTTCCTTTTCATTAAAAAATATAAATTATTGCAAATAAACTTTAATTTTTAAAACAAATTAATTCAAGATAGTCTTCTCAATTTTCTCTTTAACTTTTGCTAATCACTTTTGACAGCAAAATCAAACTTTACATTAAAAGAATTTACTCGTAGAAAAATGAGCTGTCAATTACATAAATAAAGCAAATTGTTACCTTCAAGACTCGTTCTATAAAGTCATAACTCTTCAATACTCAAAAGCTGTCATGTAGATGAGAACGAAAATGAATGAATGAAAAAAAAGTTTTTATTGAGAAATTTTTTTTTCAATTTGCATTTGAGACAACAAGAATGAGTGAATGAGTGAGAGAGAGAAAGAATTATGACAGTAAATTGATTTTCATGTTGTATAATTCAAAACAGCGCGCCATTCACTCCTCAACATTGATGTGGCATGCTTCAATTCAATGTGTCTAGCTTGTACTCCACTCATTCTCTTTGCATATTGATTTAAATGTCAACTAGAGAAAATTCTAATTTATTTTGATTGCTCGCTGTCAATAATTCTCACTCACTCACTCACACGCAGTCGACTGTAATAAATTTATTCTCTTTCTGTATGAATTTCAAATTTCACACAATATTGAGAATTCAAAGAGGGAGAAAGAGAGAGAGAAAAAAAATCAATCAATACAGTCGCTTGTTGTCTTCTGTTTGTCTGCCACTCCTGCTTTTTCTTTCTTTCTCAATTTCATTCTCATTTGCAAATAAATATATATTTTATTGCTTTGACTTTGTGCCAATTGTGATGCCTTTGATATGTAGATGATGCCATTCCGGCAGACACTTGAAAGAAATTTTTACCGCTTTGCTGACACTATCAGAAATTTCATCATTCTCTTTCTCTTTTTCATTGAATTTTTTAGAGCGTTTGATTTGCTTTTTGGTGAAGAAATAAAATGACATTTTGACTCGAGTGAAATGTTTTTAGAACAATTGAGCTTTTTAAATGATGAAAATTTTTGGGTTTATTTAGGAAATTGAAAATTGGAAAGAGATTGTTTGGATATTAGGTAACTCAAAAAGAGGTCTAAGTTCCCTTTAGGATCTTTACAAAAGTTTTTGTTTTTAAGCTTGCATTAAGAGGAGAATGAAGGGATAAAAAAATTGTCTAAATCTACATTTCATCATATCTAAACAGCCCAAAGTTTTATCTTCAAAACTTTGAAATTTAAAATTTCAAAAGTTTATATCACTGAAAATAATTTTTAACTTCAGAGATAAGAAAGAAGTTTAAGCTTTATGCAAATAATATAAAAATAATTTTTTTGTTCTTTAAAATGGGACAAATTTTTGTCTCTTTATACACAAAAAAGGCAAAAAAAGTCAAAACAAATTTTTCTCCTCGTAAAATTTTCAAACATGAAGAAAAATTATTTTTATTTTCAAACCTTAAAAATATGTCTTAGAACTTCTCACAAGAAATCTCTGCTAGAAAGCTTTTTTTTTTATTTTTTATTGAGCTCAATCAAGACGAAAAAACTTGTATAAAATGTGGTTAAATGTGGTTTTATATAGCCAAATGTGGCAAAAAACATCAGTAATTTCGCCTTCAGTTTAAAATAATGTTTTAAACATATGTTGATTACATTGCAATTTCAATATTTGTTAGGGATACAATTAAATGACTTAGTTAGGCATTACAAAAGAATCATAGAAATATTTTCTCAATTTTCATTTGAAAATCCTTTTATTTTATTTGGCATTATATTGTAATCTAATAAACCTCTATAATAAATTCATCGAAAAATGTCCTCGAAAAAATCTTCCACCAGTTTCACCATTGTCTAAAATTTTAATAAATGCGTAATAAACAACCCAAAATTAACTAAAAATATATTTTGGAACCTAAATATCTTATGAACATTATGTGTCAAACATAAGCGGTCTAAAATTCTTAGAAATTAAATTTTTTCGCTAATAAATCAACAACAAGTTCGAAACATCATTAAAAA
The DNA here is from genome assembly GCA_014622435.1 of Polypedilum pembai. Lineage (NCBI taxonomy): Eukaryota > Metazoa > Arthropoda > Insecta > Diptera > Chironomidae > Polypedilum > Polypedilum pembai. Next base: position 4,277 of record JACWBX010004207.1, read on the forward strand.
TTTTTATCCAAGAATCAAGCCGACTTTTTATTCCGACTATTTTTGACAATTCATTGGAAAATAAAATAAATTCATCAGAAGAATAGTTAGATGAAAACATTTGTTTTTAAATCCTTTTCTTTCTAGACCAAAAAAAGCAACCTTCATCAAAATTCACACGCAGCCTAGAAGACAATAAAAATATTTTCTTTATTTAGTTGTTTATAGACCATTGCTAAAGAAACATTTAAAACTTGAAAATAATGGAAAATTCTAAATTTCTAGTTTTTATCAATAAAAGTACAATTCATGGCATAAAGTTCATTTTTGATAATAAAATTAGCAAATTGTTACGACTTTTTTGGGCAATAAGTTTTACTTTATCGCTTTTTGGATTTTTTTATTACGTGCACAGTGCATATAGTAAATTAAACCGTCCAGACTTTATTACAAAAAGTCAACAAGTGCCAATGAGTGAAATTCCATTTCCTGCTATTACAATTTGCACATCAATTTTTGCCAAACCTGAAATTATTCGAGTTAATGATTTTCTTAAAAAACAGTTTATTGAACCTAAAAATATTTCCAATGACGAGTATAAATATTTTTTCTCAAATATCCAAACTTGCGATTCAAAAATGACATCACTAGAGAGCAATTTTAGTGACTTCAATGTTGTTGAAACGATAAAAGAGTCAGCTTTAGACATGTTTGAGATAATGAAAATTTGTTCTATCAATGACATGAATGAATGTAAAGAAATTTTAACCGATCGTGGAATTTGTTACACAAGTAACATTCAACCATTTGAAATTATTTTCAATGCAAACAAAATAAGTGAAGATTTTAAATATACTTTAAAAAATCATGATACTGCTAAAATTTGGTCACTTGATGATGGTTTTGTCAAAAATTCAACTCATGGAATTCCACTCAAAATAAAAAAAGAGTATATGTTTCAACTTGTGGCTTCAATGGAAGACTCCATAGCTAACAATGTTTGTTCTAATCTTGGAAGAAGTTTTACCTTTTATATTCATCTTCCAAATGAAATTCCTAAAATTTTTCACACTAAATATTCTATAAAACAGAATACTTCAAAGGAAATTGTATTGGAAGCTGTTAAGTACAAATCTCATTCTGATCTTCAAAGTTATTCTCCCACAGTTCGTGGTTGTTATTTTGAAAATGAGAAGAAATTGAAATTTTTCAAAAGCTACACAAAAAACCTCTGTGACCTGGAATGTTTGGCTAATTACACACTAAAAATGTGCAAATGTGTCAAATTTTCAATGCCCAGAGATCACAACACGCCTGTATGTAAATTCGATACATGTTACCTTGAAGCTTTTAAAAATTGGCCAGATAAAAAAAAGGAAAAAGAGAATCTTTATGCACCTTGTGGTTGTTTGAAAACTTGCAATGATATTAAATATTTTATCAAGTACGAAACAGAAACAGATACTAAACATCTTAATGAAATTTATAGTGTAGCTTACAACAATAATGAGTAAGTCAAAAAAATTTTGGGCATTTTTCAGCTGGCGAGATTTCATTTCGAAATTTCCTTGGTGGTTATATATCCAACTTCTCTATCTGTTTGCTCCATAATTCAAGAATGTGAAAATGTTTATGAATTTTTTGGATAATATTCCATTCTTATTTATAATTAACATATATTAAAATTCATTTACTTTCAGAAGTTATTCACATGTTTATCTTCAAATGTTTTTTAATGATCACGTTTTGATAGAGCATGAAACTATTGTTATTTATAAACTACAAAATTGTGAGTATTTTATATTTTAAAATTTTGTATTAATTACATATAAAAACTCTTTTAGTTATAGCTGATGTTGGAGGATTGCTAGGACTTTTTCTTGGATGCAGTTTATTATCACTTATCGAAATTGTTAATTATATTTACATGATTTTGAAATCAAAAAGTTAAATTTAATAAAAAAAGAAAATTATGATAAAAACGATTTTTGCTCTATTTTGAAGAATTTAAAATATTTTGAAAATTGTTCAGAATTTTTTCTTTTTGTATCACGGCATTCTTAGCTAAATTGCGCACGTTAGAAATTCATAATTCAATCTTACCTTTTAAAATTATAAAAATTTCAACTTTTTTAAACAATCTTGATGTTTTGAATTAAATGAAATTTCAGGCTTGGAAACACAAAGAAAGAGCAAATGGGAACAACAAAAGAGCAACGCACATCTGGATAAAATTAAAATAAAATATTAAATATAGGAGCAATTTTTTAATGAGAAGCCCAATTTAAGCTGAGAAAAATATCTTAGCTTCACATCAAACTCAATTATCATCACTTTTCAATAAAATTTCAAAACTGACAACAACAGAAACCAATCGATATCATCTTGAAACCTTGGGAACAATTTCTCCACTTTTTCAAAGTCATTCACTCTTGCCAAATACAAACGAGTGACTTTTTCCCTTCGCTGTCAGTCAGTCAGCTAACCAAACTAACATGCTAGCGGGTATGAAATGAAAAAAGAGAAAATAATTCTAGCGAGAGTTTCTCTTGACATTCGTTTCCTTTCTCTCCTCTACCTTCTCAACCACTGCCACCCTTTTCAGAAAACGTCAAATAAACCTCCTTCATCGTCATCATCTCCATCATGCTCCACTCGCTTGTCGTCTCACTCAACGAGTGAAAATAATTTCTTCAACAGTCATTTCTGTCAAGTTTACTTGAATAATATAATATAATGAATTATGATGGATTGAGGAATGATGGATTGTTTAAGTTTGGTTTTTTGATATCAAGGCAGTAGCAAATGAGAAGAAAAAATTTATATAAAAATAAATAAAATATGTTTGCAGTTCATAAATATTATTTTTCATGTCTATCAAGATTTGGTTTTATACACAATTTTTGTCAAAAGAAGAATATTTGTTAATTTGGTTGAATTTATTTTAATCCTCGGATTAAATTTTAGTCTTGTCGAATTAATTTTAATCTTAACTTGTCTTAGAATAACTTTTAAGCCAAATGTTTCTGCAGGAAATATTTTAGTTTTTAAATTTTATCACTTTAGTCAAAAATAAAGCTTTAATTAAGAGCTAAAAGAATTAATTGAAAATTATTTACTTATTTAATCTCTTGAGATTTATTTAAATCCATCTTTAATTTAAAACACCATATTTTTGTTTCTTTCATTGAAGTTCATTCAAGCCTCATAAAAATTATAGCACATACTTCTAACTACACCACATTCATTTTTCTTAGCAAGAATAAAAAAAAAACTTTTCTCACTGTAGTCTCATGAGTTTTCACATATTTTTCGACAATAAATTTCTCTTATATAAGCCATTCTAAATGTGCTATTGCACATAAACAAACAAGAAAAGTAGCAAAGTTCAATAGAGCACGAAAAGATTATTTTCCGAACCGCAGGAAGAGAGAAAAGCTGGTGGAATATTTATTTCTAAAAGTCTTACTGTGTGCTTGTGTCTCACACATAAATTTTGCAAACTCTCTTTAGTAGCAGTAAAAGAAAATCTTGGCTACAGCAATTAGATGTCGAAAGATGTATGATATCAAGAAAATAAAAAGAATTGGAATCAATTTATCATTTATTGTGGAAAGGGAATCATTAAGAAAAATGGAGGAGAAGTGATATATGACGAAATGGTATATAACAGTAAAAATTATTTTTTCCCAGGCGTGGACACACAAAAAAAGAGCAAAAAAGGTCAACAAAGATCAAATGGAATCAAAAAAGAACAACGTGTATCCATGCCTGGATTTTTTGACATAAAAACAAAAGGAAAGAATTCTTGATATCAGAAAATTCAGAAATTTTGTATGAAATTTATCAAAATTTTAGTTATTTTATTGAAGTTATTGATAGAGTTTATTTTCCCTTGCAAAAATCTTGAAGTTGGCTTAGAAAAAAATTCAAAATTAGAAAAACCGTTATTTTTAAAATTTTAGTTTATTTTTTCATTTAACAAAATGTAGAATAATAAATTGATTTATTTGAGTACATTTCATTCATAACGCGGTTAACTTAACATCATTTTGTTCTCTAATGGAAGTTCTTTCATAAATATAATTTTTTGTTCAACTCACCCTCTCACATTTTCATATAAAACGAGCGTTAACAGATAAAGAAAGCAAACGAGAGATATTTTGTATTAAGTCGTTTGCCATCCAAACTCAATAAATTTTCCTTTAATGCTTATTCGCCGTATATATACACTTATACTTATGTATGACTATAGAAATGGGTGCCATCAATTTAATTTATGCCCCAAAGAGAACGAGAGAAATTTTTCTTCTGTGCTAAGGCATAGAAATAAAAAGGCAATGCCGCTGTTACCAACACAACCACCATAATAATTTCTTTACTGTTTATATCCACCATCATCCATTAAGGAATAAAGAAGGAAGAAGTAAAAGATTTATAAGTTAACATACTAGTTTCATATAATGAAAAATCCAAAAAGTATCAAATTTGCTCTTTTTTGATTTTTAATTTTATCACATTTTATATAGTAAGAATATTTTTTGTTTATAATAAAGATCAATATTGTCTTTTTTGCATAGTTTATTGCTCTTTTTTGATTTTTTCTGCTTTTTTTCTATACTTTGGCACTAGTTTATCCAGAATAAATTCCCAAAGTCCTGATGTGCAAGTGCAAAAAAGAGCAAAACAGATCAACAAAGAGCAAATGGGAGCAACAAAGAGCAATTTGTTGATCTTTATTTGATCTTTCTTGATCATTCTTTGTGTGTCAACGCCTGGTTTATTTTTTTATTATCAATTGAAAGTACAAAACGTAAATTTTATTTGGACTAAGCTTGGTCAGGAGTGTTTTAATTTAAATTACTTTATTCAATATAATAAGAATGAATTTGAACTAAAATTATAATTCATAATAACTAACAATATTATTTTTATCAATTTTTCAATCCAAGAAACAATTCAGTCATTAACTTTTAGCTAGTGGAAATAAACTACACCTTGAATCAAACTCATTTTATTTCATTCAACTATTAACAAAAATTAAAAATTTTCTACTAAAATTCAAGATATTTTCCCTTAAATTTCTCCCTTTTAAACTTGATATTGTTCCATAAAAAAGAATTTTTCATTTTCCTTTATTCTCATGATACATACGTGTGTCTCCCACATAATTGGCGTTTATGTTAATCCACATTCCAAACCACCACTTTCCCTCATTCTCATTTCAACTTAATTACATGAACGAATGTGTGTAATGTTAGAAAATTACAAATCTACAACAGAGAGCATGAAAGTGAAACTTTTTTCTTCCTCCTTCTTCTTTCATTAAGGAAGGAGGAGATGAAGCATTTATGAGTTGATAAATGAATGTGTGAGCAAATGAGGTTTTTCTCTACATATAGAAAAAGGTGAAATCACATTCGCATGACAACGATGAATCCCCACAAAATGAGCTTCATCTACTTTTGTGAAGTTAGGAAAAAATTTTCCTCTGAAGAAATTTATTTTAATCCTTATAGGATTTATTTTAATCATTAGAGACTTATTTAAATTTTAGAAATTACCAAATAAAATAAATAGAAGTAATTTGCAAAACCATTTTGTCCAAAAAATAGAATCTAACACTAATTGTTTTCCTTAGAGAAAAGAAAAATTTTATGTCAGATTTAATTTAATCCAAATTATTTAAATTTTTAATCCATAGATTTTAATGCTAACTTCACAGAAGTCTATAACATGATATGCTAGTTGTATGCGAAACTTAATTAACGTCTCGTATCATTTGTGGACTGTCATCAGAACAAACACAAAAATATACAACAGCAATTTTCTGTCCGTCCGTGATAAAGAGACGAGAGAAGAGCGTTCATAAATTTTGTGGTGACAGTTGTGTGACACATTTTCGTGACTATGAACGATGATAAGTTCTTAATATTGATTGATTAGTTTTTCTCTTTCTCTCTACTACTACTACTACTGCTGATGTTGTTGTCCTCTGTCAGTTTAATAAATTTGTATTGTATTCATTCTTCATTCTCATGTTTGTTGTCACTTTTCATTTATCTAAATCTATTTATGCATTCAGCTCTTTGACTGACAATGTCAAATGAACGAGCAAACGAATGAGTGAGTGAGAAAGAGAAAATTAAAAATTTAAAACTCTTCTCTTGCTCATGTATTGCTCATGACATGTTTGTGGAAGTCAATAATGTCACCTTTTTTAAACAGATCCATCAGTCACTCATTCACTCTCTTCTACTGTTGTTGATGTTATGACGAAGACAACGACAGTAGTATGAATGAGCATAGAATGAATAAAAATTTAAAAGATGAAGAGAGCCTTCCGTTCATGTGTAATTGATTAAAACGATGAAAACTGAATGGATGACATGAGATTGATGAGAGTGAATTTTTTACTTCTTATTTTTATATATTTAGTAGACAAAAGTGAAACAAGAAATTTTTAGAATTAAACCATGAGGTTTAGAATTATGTCTAAGACACTCTGAATTATCGTCATTTTATACAAAGTAGCAGGGAGATATACACGGCGGCGAAAAAGGCGAATTTTTTCGTTTATCCCCCTGTAAAACAGTTTGAAACTACTGGTTTTTTGCTAGATGATTTATACAAAAACGTAAAATTATTTGCATTTATCGATTTTGGATTTGTTTTTTTCTAAAATATCTAATTTTGCAATTAAAGATTTGAATTGTTGAAAGAATTTTTTAAAATGTTAAAACAAAAAAGAAAAAATAGAAGAGAATTGTAAAACCTTGTAATCTACGTGCATCCTGTGAGTTAGCAATAATTCCGCCTGGGAAAAATTATAATCCATCCATAGACCTAGAAGGTGTCAGTTAATATGAACTAAACAGATCTAAATAGAAGACAAAGAATGTTATGAACTATTTTCAAGTTTTTGAAGAAACTTTAATTTTCTTAGAAATCGAAAGAGTTGGCTCAATTAATTAGAGCATAATCACTTTGTTTACACAGTCAAGTTTAAATCTACAATGGAAAAATTTGACAAAAATTTTCTATGTAAAATTTGCTCTAAAATCCACTTTCTAAGCAAACTTATATATGGACAGCGAGCTTAATATTGACTATATAGAATTTAAAATTAATAGTTTAGATGCTTTTCCTGAATTTTTCATATTTGTCTACTTTTTCTAAATTCATATCTAATAAGAAAACAATTGACAAATTCTTTTTTTTCTCTATCATGTTCATCAATCTGAACTGATATGAGAATCAGAAAGGATTAAAACAATATCAACACATGCTTATAAAACAAATCTCATCAATTTAATCCCTAATTCTCGATAATATCTGAAATAACTTTTTTATGACATTTCATTTCAGCTTTATCCACTTTGTCATCAATTTTTCTTCTTCCATTCCAATGAATCATCATCATCTGACTTTTTTAACTCAAAACGAAGAGATTTTTTTTTTGGTATGTAGAAGGAAATCTGTCTATCCATCTATTCCATTCATCTATCTGCTGTCACTGTCGGTGGCTGTTAGCAACAAAGAAGAAATACTGCTGTCAGAATGAATGATGGCTCATTTTCTTCAAGCGTCTCTCTTGCTACCTCCCAATCTGCCATTTCATACATATTATGTTTATTCCTGCAGACATGCCTGACATAAATTTATACTTTCAGACTCTCTCACTCACTCTCACTTGCTTGCTTGCTATATAGAGACGTATAAAAGATTGTGTGTAATATTCAGCCTTTTGGGTATGAGCGAGCTAAAGAGAAGAGGGATCTGAAAGAAAAAAAATGATAAATGACATGTCAGCGCGCACACTGAACGAAAGCAAGAGAAAAAATTTTATACTGGGTTGTAACTAGGAGAGAAATTCTCTAGCTTCTGATTCTGTTCACATCTATGTGTATGTAAGCCACAATATGTCGTGTCTATAGCGAACACACACAATGACAAGAGCGAGAGAGAGAGAGAGAGAGAAAATTTTCTACGATTTATTTTATGTTTGTTACGGCATTGAGAGACAGCTACAGTCATTAGTTTGACACTGATCCTGTCAGCAATTTATCAAAAAAGATTATTAACAAGATTTCAAAACATTTCACAGAGACAGGCGAGCGCACACACACAGAGCGACTAAATAAAGTGATTTTTCATAGTGAATAATTTATTATTTAATTTGCTAAAGCGACGGCAATACGATATGATGGTTTTTGATGACGATGGACAGGAAACTGATTCGAGTTGAACGACTGATGGATTTATTTATAAATTTTTCAACATTATATTGACATCATTCTCATCGAAGCAATTTATTGCAAACTATTTGAAAATCAATAAAAAATCACATGCGATTAAAAATTTGATGCGATTTGGGAATGCAATAAAAATTGACATTAATTAATAAAATTAAAATCCAGTTTCACTCGGAACTGGTCAATTATTGGAATTAACTATGAGAACGTGTGTGTCAATTAAATTTCTTTAAAAAAAATTATGTTATTAATTAAAATTGTTAGAAAGTCCTTAATAGTCAAAATAAGTCTCGTAGAAGTCATCACGTGTGAAAAATATTCTTGGTCAATCAGTTTTATCATTCATCGTCAGTAATTCCAAACCTAGTGATACGCTACAACTTTTAAATCTCATAACGTAACTTTTTACCTATCAGTATATATACTTGAACGATAACTGAAGCTATTATTTAATCCCAGTTGCTACTAATCAATTTTAATTACTATCTAAATTTTATTTTAAAGTTTCTTTTGAATTTTTTTATTGCTCAAAGAAACTTTTAGTGTTTTGGTGCTCAGCATTAAATATTTGAGTGTTTTGGTGTTCAGCATTAATTTTTAGTGTTTCAATGGTCAAATCTGAGATCTTTTGTGCTCAGCACTTATGAACTTTATTCTTGATTATAAAATTCAAAGTTAAATAACTTTTCTTCTTCTTGTTTAAAAAGAAGTTTTGGAAGTTCTAAATCAATTGTACTTTAGTTCTTCGTGAAATGTTCAAGAAACAAAACGTAAAAAATGTTTGATTAGAAAAAACTTCATGACAAATTAATCAATAATGAAGATTATCTTTATTTTTCTTCTTTTATATGAATATGTTGAAGGTTCTAAACAAAAAGAAGAAAATTTTACTAAAGTTCAAAGCTACAAATTTACAGAATTTGATAGAAAAAGTTCAATTTCGAAAGCTTTTAACGAAGTAATTGATGAATTTTTCATAAAACAAGAAATTCAATTTGATGTGTTAATTATTGAGCCGATTTCAAGCAATTTTCCCGATATCATTGACTTGACTTTAACAAACATCAAAAATTCTCGTCCAGTTTTAGTCAAAAGTGTTAACCCAAGAAAAGTTGCTCAATATTCTCAAAACTCTTCAGCAGTGATTTTTGTGGATTGGTCAATTAATAAAAATCTCAATTTGACAAATTTCATCAAAATTTCTAAAACTGATCCAAAAAAGTTGAGATTTTTATTGTATTTTTCATCTTGCACGAATATTGAAGCGAATGAAATATTAAAAATCAACGAAGTTAAGCTCATAGCAATTCAACTTTATGGATTTTTTATTTGTCATCAAAATGACAAAATTTTGAATTTGTTAACTCATGAATGGTTTGGACCGATAAGTTGCAACAAAAAACAAATAAAAATTCTCAACAGCTTCAATTTAGTAACTCAAAGTTGGAGAAAATCATTGAAAAATTATCAGAAATTCAAAAATTTTCATGGTTGTCATTTGAAGTTTCGAGATTATCATTATGATGACACCACTACAGATTTTTCAGCACCATTAAAAAATACATCAATTTTGACTACAATGGCACAGAAAGGAAATTTCACTTTTGAATTTGTTGATACTGATAATTTTACAGAAATATTTCTTATGCCTGGATTTACTTTTGTTTTTGAAAGTTATGCTCTTACAACTCTATTTAGAGTCAATCAAGTTGGATTGATTGTGACTCAAGGTGAACCTTATAGTGATTATGAGAAGCTTCTTTTGCCTTTCGATGAATTGACTTGGATTTTATTTCTTGGAACTTTTGCTTTAGCTTTTGCATTTATTTTTTGCATTAATCGAATGAAAAAGCCAATCAGAGAAATTTTCTTTGGTGAAGGTGTGACAATGCCATCATTCAATGTTGTTGGAACATTTTTTGGTATTGGACAAACAAAATTACCCGAAGCATTTTTTTCACGATATATTTTGATGATGTTCATCATTTTTTGCCTAATTTTTCGAACTTCGTATCAAGGAATTCTCTTTGAGTTCATGAACACTGACATGCGAAAACCTCATGCAAAAACATTTGATGAAGTTTATGAAAACAATTTCACAATTTTCATTCATACAACTACTGATGGTAATTAAATAAATATTTTTTTTTATCAAGACTGAGACACTTAACTAAAATTTTAATTTTTATATGAAGTTAACCAAAGCGAAACAACTATGAGTATTTTGTAACATTTGGTACAGCTTTTTTGCCTTGAAATTAATTAAATTAGATTTATTTAGTTGACTTTTTTATTGAGTGTCCCAGTCTCGTTTTATATAAGTTCTAAATTTTCGATCAGATTTATTAAATCTTTATGGATTAAATTTAATCTGATCTTTCTTTTTTCATTATTAAATTTAATTTTGCCTTTTTAATATTTTGAATTTTTATCAAGGCGAAACAATTGAATGAAATGTTTGTTTGTTTGTTTCTTTATTGAGTTCAATTTAATGCGTTAAACAATTATTTATTGCATAGAGCTACAAAGTAATTCTTGAGGGGGTATCAATTTAAGTAGATAGGCACTACAACATCTTCGTAAAGATATTCTCTTAATCTTCTTTTGAAAATTTTTATAGACGTAAAAGCTTTAATATCGTTTGGTAAATTGTTAAAATCAGATAATCCTCGATAATATATATTATTTATTCCTATTTTGGTTTTAGGCACAGCTATTGCAAATTTTGAATTATGTAGTGTATTATATGAGTGTTGTTCAGCTAGAGTATTTATTGGTACATTGTTCTTAATATTATTATTTGATATTTTAAAGACAAAAAGAAGAGATGAAACACGTTGGTAACAGATATAGGCATAATTTCATTAGAGTATAACTCAGACTTACTACAGTACCAATTTTTGTTAAGAATTATTCTTAAGGCTTTCCTTTGTATTATCTCAATTTTTGTAATTAAGTTTTTATTAGCAACTGACCATACGCTAGACATATAACAGAAGTGTGAATTAATAAAAGCAAAGTATAAGGACAGCGCTGTTTCTTTGTCTAGACATTTACGTATTCTTTTCACTGCATACATGAAGGGTACTACTTTTTTGCATATATAATCAATATGATCGACAAAACTTAGTTCCTCATCAATAATCAATCCTAAAATTTTTATTTTCTCCACTCTTTCAATAATCTGACCAAAATCTGATCAAATCTAATATTTAAAGACGCGTTTATTAATTGTTCATGTTTTGTTTTATTGTGGAACGATATGTACTTGGTTTTGTTTTTATTAGGGATCAATAAATGCAGTTTCAACCACTCTGCAATTAGTTCTAAGTCTTGTTCAGTCTCGATTTTCAATTCTGTTGTATTTTGTGTGCTATTTAATAGAGTCATATCGTCGCAGTAACAGAAGATAGAGCCATGAAGCTCAAGGAAAAATATACTATTGATATAGATAATAAAAAATAAACTTGATAAAACTCCACCCTGCGGTGTGCCAGATGTAATACAAATAGGTCACAAATAGTAACATTTCTGCACAAAATAATTTAATTTTTATAATGCAAAGCCTTGATTTTTTCGCCTTAATCTTTCTAAACTTGAAAATAATTAATTTTTTAAAGAATTTTTTGTTTTGATGACAAAGTTTTAATCGTTAAAAACCAAAAGATTCTTAGAAAAGTGAAATATTTTTGATACTTTTGAATGAAGTTTTTGATTTTTTGATGATCTACTGATTGAACTTTTTGTACGTAAATGTAAACTGTTGTCCATAAAGTGAAATTAGGAAAAATTTCAACAGCATTGGATAATTTTATTCACTGAAGATTTATTTTTAAAAATCGCAATAAAGCTTCATCTGGATTAAAATTAATCACTACTGGTTTGCTAGATCCATTATAAATTTTCGTTACCTTAAAAAATAAAGAAAACTTTTTTAAAAATATAAAAATTCTTAAAATTTTAGCTGACACATTTACGGCTTTCATGTTTAAAGAGAATAAAAAATTGAAAGAAAAAATCATAAATATTGAATATGAAGGAATGAGCCTTAATGAAGGCATTTGTGAAGTTATTAAAGAAAACAAACCAAAAATTGCAATTCCAGTTGGACCAACATTATTTTTGATCGTTAATTCAATATGTGAAAAGAAACCAATCAAACTTCAAGAAACATTTTTCACAGTTCCTGTTGGCATAGCAACAGACTCTCTTCATTATATTTATGAAGTTCTTGAAGACACAATTCAATTGTTAATTCCATCAGGAATATTAGAACACTCAGATGATTTCTTTTTTTGGTCTTTATTTAGAGAAAAATATTTTGAAGTCGATGAAGGACCAAAAGTTCTTGCTATTAGTGATCTCAGTTACGGTTTTAATATTTGGCTTATCACGTGTATATTTGCAATTGTCGAATTTGTTTTGGAAATTTTTGTGCATAAAATATTGTTATGGACCGAAATGGAAACCGAATCAAAAACTTCTAAAATTAATGAACAGAAGTCAAAAGAGAAAAGATATGAAAATGATTTAAAGAAAAATGACTATAAAAAACGCAACACAAAAATTGAGAAAAGGAAATCAAATAAAAATTTCAATCAAAATAAATCAAAATTTGATGACAAAAACAAACAAAATTATGACATGATTGAGCTAAAAACAAAACATACTAAAAATGAAAGGAAAATACATAAAACTGAATTTAAAAAATTTAATGTTTATTGACATGGTAATTGATTGAAAAATTTTCAAATGGTTTCTGGAATTATTTGTGTTTGAGTGTGATGATTAGTGGGGTAAAATTTAAAGTCATCTTTATCTGTTTGTCAATGTTTATCATATGATCTATTTCACATATTGAAGCCTAAATTGGTGTTTTTTGGAGTTTTGAAAGTACTAAAAACAAGAGTCACTTTTTGATAATTACTAATAGTTCTACTGTGAAGCATAGAGCGTTGCATGCCACTTCATTTATTTTGAAACGACACGATTTATGAAAGAAAGAAATGAGCTTGATGATGATGAAGTTTTCCTGTTACTTACCATTTGTGAAGCGTAGGGCGTTGTATGGAGCTGCTTCTGAATTTGAAGCGTATTCCGACACACAACATGTTAGTTATCATTCCAACGATACGATTACTGAAGACAGGAGATGAGCTTGATGTTCTCGTAGTATTTGATGGTGGAACTTTTACAATGTAATCCAATAGCAGTAATTTTTGAGCTTTAAAATTTTCAAAAAATTCAGATTCCTCCAGGCTTCCTATCTTGGATTTCAATCCAGCTTGTTAGCTTACTCATCTTACCGCTTTCTCACCAAGGCAGCTCAGAAATTATTTTTGGTGATCTCGATAAAAATAGAAATTATTAAATTTAACAAAATAAAAATATTTGATTGGAATTCTTTTTATCTTTTTAGATATTTCGCAACCAAAAGTTTCAACTCTGTATAAATATAATTTAATTCAACAAACAGAATAAGCAATCACTCACAACATAAAAGATTGAAATCAAATTATGCAAAAAATAAAAACTATTGAATGAATAAATCATTGATCTCTTTTGAAATAATTTCTTCTTCTTCTTTTTTCCTCTTGAATTGCTTTCAATTAATTCGAATGACTTGATGAAATATTTAAATTTTTTTCCAATTGATGAAACTGAGATAGAGTGATTGAATAAATTTGAATTGACAAGACTAGAATAAAATTGATAAAATAAGATAGATCAACAACATTTCACATTGACAAGATCAAAAATGAAATTTTTTCATGAATAAAATAATTTTAAAGCAGCTGTCACATAATTTTTTACTCTCCATAAATCACATTCTAAACGCTAGAGCTCGTAATCATCTCATCATAATAAATAAAAAGTCGCTGTCAGTTTACGCATTAAATTAACCTCTAAACCTCGCCTTTTTTAGTGACTGAAATTGACAGCATTTTTTTCTTTACTTTTGTTAAGTTAGCATAAAATTAATTTAAAACTCTGATTAAATTTGATCTGAGCAAATTTTAAAAATTTTAAAAGGTCTCAAGTTTTGAAATACGATGTATCATCAATAGATATAGCTGAGCGATGGGTGAAGCTATCATTTAATACCAGTTGCTTTTAAACTAATATTCGTTTATTTTATGTCTTGATAAGAAGAAGAAGTATAAATGTTTAAGTGCTCAGCACTAAGTTATTGAGTGCTCAGCACTTAGTGCTTGAGTGTTT
>JACWBX010004207.1:21584-38607 GCA_014622435.1 Polypedilum pembai
AAGGGCAGGAATGATTAATTGATGTAGATTAATTTTCAATGTAGCATTTTAACACTAACATACTTAATACTTCCATTTCATTCGACATGCCGCGTACATGCCTCATTTCCTAATCTGCCTTCGACCTTTTTGAATATATCTCCTCGCTTATATGCTCATGTATGCATGTGTTCAAAACAAAATTGATTTTATTTGGGTCATATTTTATCGATGACAAGCTTAATGCTTGCTGATTTTGAATAAATTTTTATTTTTGCTAATTTTCATAGTTTTGTCATTTTGTCAATTATTTAAGAATTAGAATTAAAATTTTAATGTTTTACAGTATGGAACATAACTGATTCCATGTGATTTTTAGATATACGAAGCTCGTTTTCCCATGTCATTCAGATTAATGTTGATATTATTTTCATTTTATAGCTTAAAAAATTAGATATCAAACACTTAGCGAAAAGTGATTTGATAAATGAGAAATGGCCATAAGAAAAATATTAAATATGACATCAATTATGTCCCATCCCATACTGTATAACAAAAATTTGCCCATTTTCTTATCAAAAATTTAAATTTTCAATGATCGTTATATTTTAAAATAACTTTTGAAATAAAATAGATAGTTATGTTTTGAAAATTTCAAATTCCACAAAAAGTTTTAGATAAAAAAACGCTCAAAAAATTTAAATATTGTAATTATTCTTGAAAAAAACTTGAAAATTTTTCATTTAAACTTTAAAAATGAAATCACCGTTATTTTTTAAGTAAAATATATTTACAATCATCAAATTAAGGCTTGAAAACTCTTTAATTGGTATGATGAAATCAAAAAACCAAAGAATTGTCAGTCCTGAAATCAATTTGAAAATTCAAATTGAAAATGCGTCTCATATCATATCAAGAACTTCAAAATAACTTGTTAAAAATTCTTTTATTACTTTTTTCAATTTTTCACTCACTGAAATGACAAACAAATGTCACGACAAATCACAAAATTGATGGCATTTTTACTCACTTGACAAGATTCATGCTGTGTAATTTTTTATAAAATATACGTGAAACGAAGTTCATTTAGTGACTGTAGACTTAATAATTTAGCAAATAACCTCGATAACTTTAAAATATTAGAAATATTAATTAAAAGCAATTTTTAGATGATAAATTCATGTCAACAGACATTAAAAATTCTTGTTGAAATGATCGCTTATTCAAATACAGTTGCCTTAATTGATTATAATTTTTTTCAGTATGTGATTAGTAGCTGTAGTCAATAATATTTTTTTTTGTAAATAGACAGAAATGAGTGGCGCATCATAAATCAAAATAATAAAAATCTATGAATATGTGACTATAGTAAAAAAACACGTGTTCATAATCATTCAACTTTATTTTTGTATGAGATCCACCACACGCATCTTTTTCTTGACATAGAGAAATCAATAATAATAATTCAAAAAAAATGACATTTGAAATGGATGACTTGTAAATCAATCATTCATTTTTTTCCCTCTTCAACTTTCATTTGACGTCTTTTGAGTGTTTTTTTTCTTCTTATTTTTTTGTGTGAGAATTTGACAAAACACACATTTTTTGCTTCTTTTTCTTTCCTTTTACGCTTAATTAATCAATCTTCGACTTGAAATGCGAAACAAATCACAGTTTTGAAAAATAGAAGGTGATCGAATGGCAATAAAAAAAATCAAGATTGAGTAAAACAGTTGCGCGATATTAAACACTTGAGGTATTTATTTATAAACTCTCTCAGGTGATGAGTTATCGTAAAGTCATGTAGTAATTATTGTGTCAAGCGAAAATTATTTTCTGTGCAATTAGCAAGATTTTTTTTGATAAAAAATTTGATGATGGATTAATTTTAATCTTATTGATTTAATTTAATCTGACCGAAATTTCTTCAATATTTCCAAGGGAATAGACACGGTAGCGAAAGTAGTAAAGGTGGCGAAAAAATGAATGAAGAGTGGCGAATTTTTTGCCCTGAATATTTCTTTATATAAAAGTTTTTAGTTGAATTTAAAAGTCGAAAATTTGAGATTCTCAAAAAATTTTCAACAGATTAAAATCAAACAAAAATTTTCGGCCAGATTAAAATTATTTTTAAGCTACAAAAAAACTTGTGCTAACTTCATAGAGTTCATAAATCTTGTGTGTTTCGGCTACTTAATTACACTCTCAACCAACAAAGAAAATAACATTGCCTTTCATTTTTTTCTTCATTTTAATCTCTCAATCTTTCATCATTATGTAATAAATGAATGTTGCATTCACAATTAACATACACACACATAGGACAAGGCAGTAAAACTGTTGTTAATGAAAAATAATTAATTGGTTTTTTGTGAGTGAGCCGACACATGACTCGCTCATTCATTTATTCTCCTCGCGGCGTTGTTCACTGAAATAGCAACTACTAAAAATTGATTGATGTCTTGTGACTTTTCAACGTCCGATGGTTGATTTAGTTTGACGAAGAAAAAAAAAACTAACTGACTGACTGACTGAGTTATTAATTATAAACGTGCGTTTTTTGAGATTATGAAAGAGAGATAATTGCTTATTCTATGAATATTTAATTTTAAATTTGTCTGATTAGTATTTTGAAAATGTTAATTTTGAACTCTGTGTGTTTTTCTTACTGTTCAAATAATGTTTTGACACATATCAAAATTTGAGATAAAATGTTTCATGATAAAAATTTGTTGTTCTTTTTTGTTAGTTTTAACCTTGATTTTAGAACTAAAGAAATTTGATTGATTTTCGTACTTTACTTGCTAACTTTCATGTGTTATTTAATCAAAGTAGACTATTATGGGTCTTGATCATAGAGTCAACAGATAAATTGCAGATACATCAGTAAATCAGTCAGTTATGTTTCGCATATTTGTAACGCTGATTCTTCTTCATTTTGATTGAACCAATTGACTTTAAAACAACTACTTAAGAACTGTACTGTTGTGGTAGTTAATTGGTGCGCCATAAATATTTTTTTGAAAATAATGAAACAACTGTCGTTTACTCCTAAACTCAAAAATTAAGTAGTAATTTCAAATTCAAACTCAAACAAATATTTGGCAATTTCTAAGAAGGAAAATTTTTGATTTGCTACAAAAAAAATTTTTTCTTTTCCAGTGTGCCTTAAAATAAATTTTGAAAGTGTGTCGTGGATCAAAAAAGTTTGGCCACCGACTTTTTCTCGGGATTGAGTATAAAAATATGATAAAAATAATTCAAGTAACTAAAGAATCTGTATTTTGACAGCTTATTGCTATTGTCATGAATAGACCAAATGCAGTGCAAAAACCGTAAGTAAGCGCCTACCATAGCATCTCTTAATATTCTTCAATGGATATTCTGCAGAACTAACTGCATTCTTTTTGTCAGTGTTCTGACCAAAAATAATTTTCTTTTTACTATTGTGAATTTAAAAATATTTCAAAGAAATTTTTCATTCGAAAATTTTATTAAAAATTTTATTTAAGCTAAAACGAAAAACATATCTTAGTAGTTATTACCAACGTTACTGTTGAAATCTCTAAAATTTCTGTTCAAAAAGAAATTTCTGAACAGCTATATAAAAACCAATTTTGTTTATTTCACATTCAACATTTGCATCAATAAATAAAGTCATAAATTAAATTTAAGTCCCATAAATTCATTTAACTTTCGTTTCATGTGTATATGACAAACAGCGTAAAACCCACCCACATTCACAACATTGAGTGTGCAAAACGCAAAACGAAAGAAAATTTAATTTGCAAATTTTCGTCTGGTATAAATGAAAAATTGCAAGCATTCGTCTGTTAATTTTAATTTTCTCTCTTTCTCTTTCACGTGAAAAAAAAGAGCCACAAAATGCTCAGGTGCAGAAATGCAATATAATGAATGAATGAAATGAATAATAAAAGCATATTAATAACAAACCCAAGCCATAACCAACAATTCGGACACAACAAGAGAGAGAGAAAGAAGAAAAAAAAATTAAATTTTCATTGCACGCTCGTCATATGTAATTGTTCTGTCCCTCTCTCTGTGTTCGTTGATCGTTAATAATGATTTTACAATCGTAAATTTGCATCGCTGTCAAAAATGTCGAGAGCTTGTAATTTCATATTATTGTTGTTAAATAATTTCATTTTATTGCTCATTCACTTCACTTCTTACTCTGGCTTGTGATCATTAAATAACATTTTGGGTCATAAATTTTACCACACATCAGCTGTAATGTTTGTGCGTTGGTAATAATTTTTAATTTACAATTTTTAATTCTGCAACATATGAAAGTTTGCATGAAAAGTAGCAATAAATGCAACACAATTGCAATTTCTACACATTCACTTTGCAATTATGTGAAAGGTGCAAATGATAATTTAATGATGAATGATGACAATGAAAAAAAGTTCAACATTCACTTTAATTTTGTTGTTGTTTTTAATTCATGTACTTAAAATTTCGATGACAATTTAATTGGTACATTGAAGTCGAAGCTTACTTAAAATATTTTTATTCATTACTTAAAATTACTCAACAAAGTTATAAAATGACATGTAGACACGTAAGAGTACACAAAATGTTTCTCTACTCATGATATTATCTAGTAAAGTGACAGCAAAACAACTTTCAACAACTGAGATAAAATAATTTGCAGACACTTTTGACATTTAGCTAAAATAAAATTTCAAATTTGAAATTCTTTATGTGTCTACGTCTGGTTTTTAAGCGAAAAAATATTTTTTTTCTAAGAAGTAAAAAATTGTTACCCTTCTTGACTTTTACTAAACTAGCTCGAAGAGAAAATTCTTTATGAACTTCTAAAAAGAAAAAAAGTAATTTTTCACAATTTCTTTGCACTCTTCCTGACGACCACGGATGTTGATGACATATTAATTTTACTTTTTTTTGCATATTCAGTCTTTTTTTATTTCATGAAAAGAAGGAGCAGCAGCAACTACCTTGACACCTTTCCTTGAAGTTTATGTCAAGTTTATATTATCGTTGAAATGTGAGAGCGTGCAAAGAAGTTGAGTATGAGACATATATAAATTGTCATTTTTCATATCACGCTAGAAACAACAAGCGACATTATCATGACATATCATCATTACAGAATGACAACATTTTTCTTTTATTCTTTTCTCCAACAGCTTGCAATTGTGAATTCTTGCTGATAGCTTGAAGAGATGAAGTTGTGTGTGAAACACTCACAAGGATATTTCTGACACATGCCAGTACAGTACTAGCCTATCGCCCTTTATCCATCTATACTGGCACCTATCTCAATTGTCAAATGTGTCTTTAAAAACGAGCTAAAAGTTTGTAAATGACAGAAATCGATAACATGGCAAGCAATAAATACACATACAGAAAGTTCTTATACGACCACCAACAACAACAATAACAACCACAGCAAACAAGTACAAGTGAGAGTGAGCGAGACCCCAGCAAAAACATGTGTCAAAACAATTAATTTTGATCTCAAATTGATATGTCGGGTGTATGCCGGCACCCGAGTCATTTAACATGACGTGAATAAGCCTTGATATATATACAGAACACAGTATGAATGAGAGTGAGTGAGAAAGAGACAGTGCCATGGCAATATACACGTCTACAGATTATTAATAAAAATCAAAAAACAGCACAACATGAAACAAACTGAGTGAGTGAGTGAGTGAGAGAGAGGGAAAAAATGCCAAACGCCTTTTCAGTTGTCTACACTTATACACACACACCGTTCATACAATTTGTAGCGCAATTTATAAGCAATATCTCGCTCTCTTGCTGCGACTGACACAAATTGGACATGAAGAAAATTGCTTGGATATTACATATAACGTCTCTATAATCCCAAATACAATCTATATCTATATGTGAATGTTCATTCACTCTCTCTCTCTGCCACTGCTTAAAAACACTTGCGGCAAAAAAAAATCATACGCCTTCATAGACATGTGACTTTGTTGAAAATATTAAAATATAAAACATTTTAATTTCAAACTTATATCACAAATGCTAATTGATACAAGTGTGGAATTTTTTTTACTCTCTTGTTACTATGGCGATTTAAAATTCAGAATTATTTGATTGTCAAATTTTTATTTTACATGTAAAATTCATAAAAATCTCTTTAGCATACACACCTTACTAAAAATTCATAAAATTATTTAAATGTTCTTAAAAATTTAATTTTGTAAGTTTTTGAACTCAATTTATTTAAACTAATAGCTGCTACGTGAGTTTTGAGCTACTTTGGTAGATTAGCAATAAGTCACTGGCCTAGCAAACTAATGTTATTTAAATCTAATCCTAAAGTAGAAGCTTTCAATTTTTCAAGTATTTTTCACACACAGATTTTATTGCTAACGAATTTCAGTGAAAATGTTAGATTTGCCGCTATCAAAACCTTCAAAAAAATTGCACTATGATTTGATCAAAGCGGTATCGACAATTTTCATAGCAGAAATTTTCGGAAATTTTTCGTTGATGCCAATATTGGCACAGACAGGTGAATTCAGAAGAAATTATGATCAACTGACGAATAATACGAAAAAGTCAAGCATATTCATTTTCTTCATTTATTTTTATCAATAAAAAGATGACTAACTCGTTGTTAGAAAGAATACAGAAGTAGTCAAAGAAAACGCCCTACACTTCACAGTGGAGAATTAAGAAAATTTATTTGAGAAATGCAAAAGTTTGAATTCAAAATTAATTGAGTAACAGAACTGTTAAATTACTGCTCTCTTCCCTTGATTATAAGACCCGGCTCTGATATTCAAAAACTAAGCACATTTTTAAAATTTTCACTTTTTCCGATTTTCGTTTTAATATAAGAATTTTCTAAAATAAGAGCTTTTTTTTAAAAATAGATGAAAAATAAGAAAATTTCTTTGAATAATGTGGAAAATTTCAGTTTCTTAGAAAGTTTTTTTGAATTTCAAAAGTAAAGCCGGTAGTCCGTAGTCAGTAACTTAAAAAAGTAGGATTTGGTCGTTAGTAGTCAATAGTTACAGTATCCATTTGACTACTGTAGCCAAAAGCTCCAAATCTTCCATAGAAACCAAAGTAAAATCAAAGAGTTAGTCAGGCCTTGCTTATCTTAAATCCAAGGGGTAAGATCTTTTGATACTTCAAATAAAAATCGATCATAGTTATTATTGAAAAATCTAGAAAAATCAAAAATTTGTATGGGAAACATCAAAAAATCAAATTTGATTTTTTGATAATATTTTTGATTTTTTGATACTTTTTATGATACTTTTTTGATGAAGTTCGCACCCTTTGCTTAAATCATTATTTAGAATGAAAAACGATTTTAGACTTAATTTATTTATATGATGATTTTAATGATATTTATTAGAGAAATAAAAAAGAAAAAAAATAATCATTTTATTTTATTAAAAAGTGACCCTGACACATGCATGCATGTATGAATAACTATTAATCATTTGTTCACAGTTACAGGATCATAAATGTGAATTGTTTGTAGTACACATGCCATTGAGTGAGTGAAAGAGAAAAATTGTTGAAATGTTAGTTAATATGGCATTATCTCAAATGCATAACGAGTGAGAGAAGAGAATAATATCAAAAAAGATGATGGAATGAGAGCTGAACTGTAGCATGAAATAGCAGCAGCAGCAAACTAAACAATGTTGACATGAAGTATTAAGTGTAATATATTTTAAATATAAATTATCTTTTGCTGCTGCTGCTACTGCTATTGCTCCTTTTTCACATACATTCACACACAAATTGTATGGCATTGCATGATATCCCTTTTACTGTCGTTCTATGTATGTGTAAGTGTATGCTGTCAGATTAATGGTCTTGTGCTTGCCATTTAATAATACCAACCAAGAGTGAGAGAGAGAATGATGCTTATTAAATGCCATAAATATTCTTGCTCTCTTCTTGATGCTGAATTATGGCAAGCCATTCTTCTTCTCATATTGCCATTGTATATGGTAATGAATGCCCTTCTCTTCTCTCCCATGTCACACAATTTACTTACTTCGCTTGCTCAGTTGCTTGCTGCCACCGTAAATGAATTATGAACATGACATTTAAACTCATCTTTCTGCATAACAACAAGATTGAACTCTACTTTTAATGCTATGAACATCTTTTTTAGATTTGTCAACAGTTTTCATTACAAATTATCATTAAAAAATTAACTATTGTTTGTTATTGTTTAACATGGTTTTTGTGATGTACTTACTGCACATTCACCAATCTTTTTCTTTCAGATCTCTTATCCACAAACTTAAAATTTTTCCATTAAAAAATTTCTCCCTGATTGGTTTTACTCGAGGAGATAGACACTGGAGCAAAAAGAGCAATAGGGCAAATTTTTTCCCTTTTCCATATGAAAAAGAGCAAAAATAAATTTTCTTGCCCCGGTGTCCATCCCCTGGGTTTAACTAGTAAATTTTTTGTCAATATTTTTGCAATATTCTGTTATAACTCACCTAAGAATCTGTGTACCAGAAGTTCTTCTTTAAAATTCATGACAATTGATAATAATGGTAGTGTTTCTATGCAGTTTTGAATTCGACATACCACATATATACAACACAATACATGCAAAATTTTTGCATATCTTTAAAAAGTTAATAAATTGATTAAAATCAAATAAAAAATGAATTTAAGACATAGACAAGGAGTAAGAACTTCCACTTCAGACCCTGTTAGCATACGTTAGAGCACTTTAGCACACGTTTGACCGAAGTTCTTACCCCCTTGGACATAAATGTCAAATCTACTTAAGAACAATTGAATTAAAACTTTTCCGTAAAAGTTTTAAAACTGCATAAACTTTACAGAAAATTTTTTAAAATGAAATTCGTGTTCAAATTTAAAATACTTCAGTTGGGCTAAATTTAACTATAAAATAATGAACTATCACAGGAAAATACAGGTCATTGACGGTCATTATTACTGATTTTTAAAAACTGATTCTTTACTTTTAATATTTATTGTAGTAGCATTATTATTCTTAAACTATTTTAATTATCATAAAAATGTCAAACCGAACGAGCGAGAATATGGAAAACAAGTAAATATTTTAATCATCATTGTCATCATCAGCTAGACACTTTATCAATAAAAATATGCTATAAAACATATTAAATACATGCCATAGACTGACAGCATGATAAATTCATTTACAAAAACAACACTCTATAGCGTGCAGCACCACAGAATCCCATAATCTATCTTTGTCTCGAACTCTCTCGCTCATGGAATATTTATTTATTCCACACATTCAACTATTTTATTTCTTCTTTCTTCTTCATTCAACTTAATTTACGACTTTATGATAATCACTTTTTGAAAGTGATCAGCAAATCATTTCTATCTTCTTTTTTTAATGAATTTCATGTCATTTAATGGAAATGATGCATCATTTATAATTTTTAATGAGCTAAAGAAAAAGTTTCTTTTAGTGAGAATTTCTACAAAGTTGAGAATGGAAGAAGTTAGTTTAAAATAATGATGACAAGAGAGAACATTATCGCCTCTTAACAATCTTCTACTAGAATATTTTTTCAATAAGTTTTATTTTCTTCTTTTATAAGAACTCATATATTTGTCTGCGGTTACCAAAAAACTAAGAGAACACACAGAAGGCTTTTAGAAAGCAATTTTTATTTTTGCATAAGATTTTGGAATTAATTAAAAATAATTTCTGAAGCGAAATTTTGAATGTAAAATACAAAGGGGATGGAAACTGTAATGAAAAATATTTGTGAACTTTTTTAAATATAAAGAGTGACAAATATTTTGATATCGTGTCATACCATACTCTTGGTGATAGAAAATGGATAAAAATTTTTTAAAAGATGCTGTTTCTGAACTACTTACAAAAACTGATATTGAAAAGCCGTAATGTTTAAATTTTATTTAGAATTTGGCTATCGGTGATGATAAAATTGTTTGAAAAATATCGATATGAAAGCTAAAGAAGGTTTAAGTATTGTTCGAAGCGCCCTCTAAAATTTTCTCAGCGGAATCGGACAAATCCTAATTTTCAATCCTGAAAGTTCTTAAATTTTCATATAACTTCAATAAACCTTATTTAGCTTAAAACTTGATAATTTCTACTTTATTCAACATTAATTGAGATTAATAAAGGAATAAAATGTAGTCGAAACCAAACTGAGTTATCAGGTCTTTTGATTTTATTAAGTTAATTTTAAAACAGTGTTGTTATCATAGACGTCTACGGTCTACAGTCTACGTAGATTCTACCGTAGATTTTGTATACGATTGTCTACATGTAGACCGTAGATAATTGTATAAAAATCTACGTAGACCGTCTACGGACTATGGTGTACAACTTTCGTCTATGTAGACAACGTCTGTATATAGACAAAGTTGTAGACCGTGGATGTCTAGATTAACAACTATATTTCCAGCTGTACAGTATTTGCTCTATAAAGCTCATCACAATAAAGATCTCAATTAATTGCTCTTCACCACATGATTTTAATTCACAAACCAATATTTCTCTCTACCTCATATAACAGCAAAAGAAGAAGATGCATCAACTGATACATCTTAATAAGCAAGCAAAAAAAACATCTCAAATGCAGCACACGAGAGAAATTTTCTTGTTGGCGCCGAGTGAAGGAAAAAAATTAATAAAGCTCGCTTAGTATGTAAAGTGTCATGCGAGAGTGGAATGGACAAGATAAAAACAAACAAGTAAGCGGAATAAGAAAAAATGACAAATTTATCATCGGAGAAGAAGTAGTAGTTGAAAAAAAGCAGGTTCATATCATCGCCCGGTTTGTGACACACCTTCCTGCTGTGCCAACAATTTCTTTTTTTGCTTCATATTTATTTATGTACATAACTCAAGATGAAAAATGTTTATTGTCACATCAATAAAATTATCATCATCGGATCAGTGACAATCACTGCATAAATGTGTACTGGACAGTAAATTCAATGAATGTCAGATTAACATATTCACTGTCTCTATAAAAATCACTCTCCAGCTGTTAAACAATCAAACGACAGTGTCGAAGAATATTATGCATGCGAAATTGCCTCTTTCTCTTCTCTGACTGCCAATTACATTTCTTAATATGGGATGAAAATGTCGTAAAATGTGTCATCGTCTTTTAGGCACTGAATATTGACAATGCGACAATGTAAGAAGATGGCAGAAACCACAGGTGGGATGACTAGAACACACCAGCAACCAACTCATGAAATTTATTTATTTCGATGTCATTACTTTTTATTATACAATACATTGGAGGATAATAATATTATGTGTATGAAGTAGAGAGCTGAGTTAAACATTTGTTCTTATATAAAAAGTCAAATAAAATTATAATGAAAGTTTTTTGATGGTTATTAATAAAAATTTATTGTTAATGTGTTTTTGAAATCAATTTATATTTATAGCATGAATACATTTAGTGTTCAAATTGTATGTAGTGAAGAATTTTTGTTAGCGGAGTTATAAAAGTAGAATCTAGTAGTTTTTGGCTACTTTCTACAGTATACTTTTGCTACAGAAGCCAAAAGCTTCTTAAAAAAAATAAGCCAATAGTTACTTGTAGTCAAAATCTACTTTTTTGGCTACTGGCTAATGCAAAGGCAAAATAACAGACACAAGTGCTTTTAAATAATAATTCTGTTTACAGTTCAAAAGTTATGTTTTGAAAAACTAGCTATTACCGATCTATAAGTGCAGATTCTTCTTTGCAAAAAAGAAATTGAAACCTGGCAAAACAAAATTAGACAAATATTAAGATTCGATCTTCTGACTTCTCATTTTTAAATAATTTTCAAATATCAGATTTTAATTAATAACAGCCAAAAAAGCTTTTTATATCTAAAATTTCAAATCTTATCAAGAAAAATCTTTTAAAATTAATTTTGATTCTTAAAAAAGCTAAATTAAATTTCTTTTTTTTAGTAATTGAGCCATTTTTATTAAGACACAAACACAATCTTCTAAACAAAGATATTATCATTGATATATTTTGTCCATTTAAACACAAAATCGAAAACAATTAATTTAATCGTTCTTCCTCCCTAAAAAAGAGAAACGTATCAATTAAGACTTTTGTATTTTGAAATCCAGAAATCTCATGCAGTGCAAATTAATATTTCGATTCTTGAGAATAAATTAATGAATTTATTTTACTTTTTTTATTTCCATTTCATACATAATTCATTACAATATCAGCAAGAAATTCCTCCCATGTGAGCTGCATAACATTTTAAGAACAACTTCCTTTGTGTCATCATGTTTAATGTTCTTTAAGCGGAGGCAAGAAAGAACTCAATTATGCATATGTATGAGAGATTTGGAGGAGGCATAAAAGTCATAATAAGTAATTGTTGTCGCCACATACTGCTGAAGTCTACTCTGCTGAGGTAAGTTATTGTGTGTGCTATCCGGTAAGAGTGTATATTAAACTTTTTTTTTCATGAAAAATTACTCGACGGGTGGGCAACAAAAAATATTATTTATATGCACAGTATACATGTGTTTCAGTACTATGTGTGTGTCTATTTCATACACAGTCGACAGTGGCAATAAAGTTAAATACTAATTTGAAATAAATTTATTTATGACACATGAAAAAAATTTTTTTTTTCATTCCGCACAGAGTGTTCTGTGTTGACATGTCGGAGTGAGATATACAAATAATAATCATAAAATAAAGTTTATATGTACGCCTGCAATAGAAGAGAGAAAATTCAGCCATAAAGTGTAATTTATGGCGAGATTTAAGTTTTAATGTAAATAGCAGCAACATTTGTTGTGTCATTTTCAGCTTATTTGTCACCTCCTCTAATTCAATTTTTTTTTCTCTTTCCACACATTTACTCATATTACTTGTTTAAGCTAAAAAAACAACACATTATGGCATTTTTATACTTTTGTGTCATTTATTTTTACTAATGGAAAGCTTTTAGTAGCAATTGAAATAAATTTAAAATTAATTCAGTAAAGAAAAAAAATTTTTCTCATGCCTTGACCAATAATTCTTCAAAATTTATGAAAACATTTTTATTACATTTTTAACTTAATTATAACGAATACTAGCAAAGTCAGACTCGATTTTTTGCATGTCATTTTTTAAACAGAAGCTCAAAATTAATTCTTAAATATCGGGCCATAAAGTATCAAAATATTTAGTGCTAAGCACTAAAATCTGAATTATATGATGATAAATAAATAGATTAAAATTGATCCAGAATTTTGAAAATGAGTTACAAAATATATTACATAGGTTTCTAGAACTTAGTGCAATCTCAGTTTCTGGTAGAAAAAGCAGTAACTGGCTTTACACAGACTGCAAAAAAGTAATAGTACCGAAACATTGATTTTTAAGTGCTCAGCACTAAAACACTAAGCATTTAATGTTGAGCACTGAAACAACAATTAATGTATTTTAAGTACTAAATACATCATACTGAGTATTAAAATATCCAAAAATAAATTTTTAACAGTAATTGAATCCTAAAAACTCAAATACTTTATAAAAAACTTTTGAGCCTCAAATCTATTTGTCATTAAAATATCTAGATGTAAAATCAGTAGGTCATTTTTATAAAAGAAAGATAAACTAAGTACCTACATTAGCAATCTTATATACAGTTTGATTTGTAATGAGTTAAAATGTGAAACATGACAGACATCACAAAAATATATTCATAAAAGTCATTTTATAATTCAACCATTTTTCATTTCTTTTTCATCAAAAAATTATTAAAAAATTCATTTCAAGTTCAAAGAAAAGCAAGTAATTAAATTTCATCAAGATTTCATCACGATTTCTCATTATTTTGACAGCAAAATTTATTTCTACATGGTGTGATGTTTATAAAATAGTGACTCATGACAGCTTCTATTTAAAAAGCCTCACAAATAAAATGCGCGTGCGAACGATTATAAAACTCGCTGAGATTCATGTTAATTTATAAATTACCAATTTTCTGACCATGACATGAGATGTCAAAAAATAGACAAAGACATGAAAGAAATGAAGAAAATCACGTGCAACACTAACGGCTGGCAAGTGAAGATTAAAGCGATAAACTGTGAAATGTTTTATTAAACTGATCATTTCATAATAGCAGCAATTTTTTTTTCATAATTTCCGTAACTGCCGAGAACTCATTAATAATGAAAAAAAAAAATATTTATTCGCTTTGTGCTCTTTCTCTCTTTCTCCCCATCAATATGTCAGCTTCAATTCCTCTCTTTTTCTTTTTCTTTTTTGATAAATGTTTGATCATTTTTCATCGTCGTGTATATGTCAAAAGAAATAAAGAAATGAGGAAAAGAATAAGAAAAATAAACTTTTTTTGCTGTTGCTCTCTTTTTATTATTCATTTAAATGTCAGTGTTTGGAAATTAAATTTTATTTGATTAAAGAATTTTTCTCGTACTTGATTTCATAACTATTATGACTAAAATAATGATTTTCCGTTAAAAATACCTTTTTGTCTAGTTTATATTTTACTTAGTTTGGAAAAAAGAATTCCCTTAGCAAGATTATATTTTATGATATTCAGACCAGGATTGGAAAAAACAGAATCTGTTTACAGATTCTGTCACAGATTTTCACAGAATCTATTCTGTTGCAGAATTTTCTGTGAACAGAATTTTTCTGTGCACAGATGTTTTCTGTGTTTAAATGTTTACATTTTTGAAAACATTTTGAAATGATTTAAAAATGACTTTATATCGTGTTGGTAGAAACAAGAATTGAATAAACGAGTTGTATTATGCTAAATTGAATATCTATTAGTTAAACCAACATAGATATTCACTCTTTTAACAGCTATTTTGCAGAATTAGTATTTAAACTTAATTTAGTATTAAAAGTTATGTTTGGATGTTGTATTTGCTGTTTATTTCCCTAATACAAGATGATTATCCTCGAACATTTGATTGTTAGATAATATTAAGTATTCATTTTGCAAAATAGATATTAAAAGAATGAGTATCTATGTTGGTTTAATCAATAGATATTTGGCCTAGCATAATAGAAGCCATTAATTCAATTCTTGCTTCTACCAACATAAAATAAAGTCATTTTTAAATCATTTCAAAAAGATTTCTTAAATGTAAATATCACAACACAGATAAAATTCTGTCACAGATAAAATCTGTGCACAGAAAAATTCTGTGAAAGCAAAACAGAAAAATTCTGTGCACAGAAAACAAAAAAAATTTTTTCCACAGATGAAATTTTGTGACAGATAAAATCTGTGCACAGAAAAATTCTGTTTACAGATTTCCAACCCTGATTCAGACTTGAATCAAAAATTATCATCTCGTAGCAATTGAAAAACAAGTGAATTTTTTAAATAATCAGTATTTGCAAATAACTTATGTTTTCCTCGCATTTGATCTCACAACTATTATGACAAAAAATATCTAAAACCTAGCCAGTAGTACTTCATAAACTTTTTTATTTTTATGTGATTTCATCATTTTTGGTCTTCATGAGATTTAAATTTCAAAGTAGAGTTTTATTATTAATTAAAGTATTATTAATAACAAAAATTGATAAAATTTCTGTTTGCCTATAATTATAAGTCATTGAAAAATTATTCTCGCATTCAGTTTCATAACTATTATGGTCGAAAAATGTATTCTAACTTTATTAGAAGTGAATTTTGGAGAAAAAAAATTTCAGCTTTATAAGATTTAATTTCCTAATATTAAATTTAAATTTAATTTACAAAGTAAGAAGATTTGAAAAATTTCATCGATTTAATCTATTCTTTTTGTTTTATATTAAAAATGTTTTTCGTAATTGATTTCATAACTATTATGACAAAAAATGTATTTTATTGTGTAAGTTTATAGCTAAAAATATCACGACTACTTATCTAAGATTATCTCTATGGAGTTATTAATAGCTTACACATAACTTGACATTTTATTTAAGCCACATATTGACAATAATTTTTTCTAAAATTTTTTAAACTTTCCGATCTCTGTTGATTAAATATCGACGAGCTGTGAATGAATGAAATTGTGTGAAACCTTTCATAATATTTTATTTATGAGTCATTGCCAAAGGACGATAATTAAAAGTCATTAATAATTTTGCTATGTCTCGTTTCTGTCGTTTTGTAATTTGTCAAAAATCACAAAGAATAATTTCATTAAATTCTAATTTTCAAAGTCGTCTAGTAAATGCAAGTATGTCGCATAATTTATCAAATTTCATTTTTTTTCTTCCTCTTAATTTCATTCAATTATCAAGTCAAAAAAAAAAATAAATTTTTCTTCGTCATGTCGAGTCAGAAATTTACAAGCTTGAATGTGTCATAAAAATGTCATTAATTTTAGTAAGAAATATTTTAATAACATGAAAAAAAATACTTCATAATAATCATTCATAAATTCACTCTCATTCTCTCACTTACTCGGTTCTTTCGCCCCTAAGCAATGTAATAAATTTAATAAATTTCAAAAAAATGCAAATTCTGCACGAACAGTGAAATAATCTAGTACATAGTGTATGTTGGTTGGGAAGTATAATTTTAGCAAATGTCAAGAAAATTATCATATTTCATTAATTTTTCTTTTTTCTTTCTTTTTTGCTCTCCCTCATAGTTGCACATACATTTATTTTCATTCTCCAGTGCCTGCATTAAGCCAACAAGACATGCATGAATAAAGGAATCATAATTAGCATTGTCATTCGCCATGTCTGATTATAATTTAATTTGAAATACATACAGAAACTCATTTATCGAGACACAACCAGCATATGTGAGAGAGAAAACATAATTTTATAACCATAAAACATTTTAGAAAGCCAAATCTGACACATAATTACTTCATAATACAAAACTGACAACATAAACATATAGAACAGTAGTCATTAGGGTTTTTGAAAAACGGCATTTTCAGAAAACGGCCGTTTTCCGTTTTTAAGCTCAAAAAACGGCCGTTCCGTCCCGTTTTCCGTTTTTCGAATAGCAATTTTTTTTAGTATTTTTGAATTTTTTTGGC
>JACWBX010004207.1:60701-72166 GCA_014622435.1 Polypedilum pembai
TATTTATTTTACAAAATCTGTCGCTCTTAAAATGGCTGCTTGCCAGCTTTGAATGAAAATTTAACGAAAAATTTTTTTGTTAAGTAATCTAGCTAACAAAAATTGATATTAATTTAATAATACTTTTGAATTCTTCTAATTTGTTGAAAACTTTTAACGATTTTAACGAAAAAAATATTTTGTTAAGTTTTCGTTAAAAAAGTTAATTTAGAAAATTATTGAAAATATACAGGGTTTGGATTAATACGCATACAGATTTTCCAAACCTTATAAATTTATTAATATCAGCGGTTTAAACTACAATTTGTTTTACGAAAATAACATCCATTTCGTTAAGTTTTCAGATTTAAGTTAAGTAGAAAAGTGACAAAAGTAGCAATTTTTTGCCACTTTTTTAATGGAAAAATTTTTTTTTGGAAACCACGTGCTAAAAGTGGCAAAAGTAGCAAATTTTCGTATAAAAAAGTGGCAAAAGTTGCAAACATTTTGCCACCGTGTCCATCCCCCTGTAATTTTGTTAAATCCCAGCGAAAAATATTATTTACTAAATTTAGTCCGAATCAGGGGAAATATTAAAAAGTTCCGGATTAAATTTCTCACTGGGATGTATCAAAGTGACTACTTTTTTATTGCCTTTTTGAAATTTTTAAATTCTAAATTCTATTTATTTTAACGAAAATTTAACGAAACAAAAAAATTTCGTTAAGTTCTATTACCTTCATTACACATTTAATTTCTTTTTGTAAAAATTACTGAAAGTAAAAGAAAAATTAGCACGCTCTAATTCATAACAAATAAAGTGGACGAACACACACATAGAGTCATCATCAGTCGGTTGCTCATTCTCATTATTCAAATTAAACTCATCGTGTGAAAATGAACATGAAGCGGAAATGAATCGATGAGAAGAGAGCGAGCATAAATAAATTACACATGTATATGCCAGAAAAAGAGCGATATAAATTATGCTCATGCTAGGTTGTCTGTCTACGCGGTATGTAATAATTCAATTCAGGTCAATTATTTCGCATCAAATGGGCTTCTCGAGTCTTTCTTTTATTTCACACATCCTTCCTTCTTCCACTTTAACATACTGTAATAAAAAAATATTTATCAAAAGCTGTAACAATGCAAGCGCAAGCGAAAAAAAAGAAAAAAGTGAATCGGGTCGACAGCCGACTGCTGACTAATAAATAACACACAAGGGAAATGCTCTTTTTTAATATACTAAATCTCCAAGATTATTTATTACACGAAATAAATCATAACATGTTTCATTTTCAAATTAAACTTTTAAGGATGATTTATGTCTTTACAACACAGTGAATAACATTGTGAATAAAAAGAAGAAGAATGAAAGAGAAAGAAAGAAAGAAAGAAAAGAAGAAGTTTATCACGCTATGTATGAAAGATCACGTTTTGACATCACTTAAGACGTAAAAGAAACTTCTTTTCTTTTTATTAGATTTTTAGTGTCAAAAAATTTTGAAATTTGCTCAACTTTTATTCACAGTTAAAATTAATCCTCTAAAGATTAAAAAATAATCCTAAAGAGATTAAATTAAATCTGATCGAAAAGGTCAAATAAAGAATTCTGAAATATTTTCATTGAGATAAAAGCAAAATAATTAATTTAGCCACAAGAAATTCCTTTTCTTTTATTTCATCTATGATAAATATCCAAAAATCTCTATTTTTTAATTTTTCTTTCTTAATCTTCATTCTCCTTTTTCAATTCTTACAAAAAATTCCACTCTCTATTCATTGTTATTTCTTCTAATCTCTCAATTGTTCATTTTTAAATTAATTTTTCTCTTTTTTTTTTATACGAAAAAAAGTAAGTGTGATGCTTCATTATATCCATGAGTAAGACAAAGTTTTTAGAGAGATAAACATAAGCGATGATAGCAGTTAGGTACTCGTAACTTGTCAAAAAGAAGAAAAAAAACTTTAATCTCTTTTCTGTCATTTGTTTGGGCTAAAATTGTTCAATCTCTCTCTCATTTTATGTTTAATTATATCACAGTAATTAATTTATTCTCTCATCATCGTCATCGTTCAATTATGGATGAGCAGCAGCAGCTGCAGCAGCACCAAGTCTTTGTGATGGTGTCATCCATGAATAAGGTGGATAATAAGCAGACAATGCAGGATTAAATGAACTGTAAGCACTTGCAGCTGAAGGTGGTAGAGCGCCTGGCTTTGCATATGGATGATAACGTGATGCTGACAGGGGACTAAGTGGTGAGGTACTCGGTGGATAAGCAGTGCGTGGTGGGAAAAAGAGTGGTGGCATGAGAGCAGCAGCAGATTGTTGTGCTGCAAGTATGCTCGCAGCTGTGGCCGGATCTGACAGGTTTGGTGAATGCGTTTTCATGTGTTGTATCAACTCATCAGTCGTTGAAAAGCGACGACCACAATAGCCATCATGTAGAAGCCAATTGCATGCAAAAGGTTTTGACATTTGTGCGAAAGGATGATTGGGAGGTAGAGATGACATTGCCATGGCGAGTCCATACTTTTGCTGTTCACATTGTTGACAACCAGCTGGACATGGAACACCCATAAGCATTTGTTGATTATGTGCCGAATACTGGCAGCCAGTACAGTAAGGATCCTTGCAAACAGGCACCAAAGCTTCACCACCAGTTGGTGTCTTAATGCGTGCATAACTGAGATAAGGATTTGATGAATTTGGTGGATAATTAGAAGCAGCTGCTGCAGCTAACATTGATGCATGATGTTGTGACAGTGCACTAGTAAACGATGAACGAAATGCAGGATTTGTTGGATCATAAAAAGGATTAAAGCCAGGCTTATAAAGTCCCAAATCTTTTTGCTGCTGCTGTTGTTGACTCTGAAGCAAATCTAAACTCGATCTTGGCGAATCTTTTTGTGATAAATTCGATGGCGATTTACTTTGACTCTTTTCACTATCATTTTCAACATTGTTGTTATTTTTGTGATCTAAATTATTATTATTATTACTACTGTTAACACTTGCAGGCGATTCACGATTGCTATTGCGTGATGAAACACGCGAGTTATTGTAGAGCTCCTTTTTCATTGACTTGTTACTCTCGTCACTTAAATTGTCATCGACACTGCTCGCTTTTGACAACGGTCGATGTGAGTCATCACCATTGAGGCTTTTGCGACTCAGCACGTTTGCTTCGTATGGCTTGAACACCAAATCATTCACTTTATCCGACTTTTGTTGCTGCATTGCCGTCGGTTGTTGTTTTGTTAATGCTTGTGCGTTATCCAATTTTTTGCCTTTGTCGGCTGCCGCTGCTGCTGTCACTGTCGTTGCTGATGATGGCGGTGTGACGAGGGACTTGACATTGACATTATTCGAATCGGCACCAATTTGTGAGCACGTCTGTGCTAATAATGCGAGGGGACTCTTTTTTGAATCCAACTGTAAGAAAAGGGGAGAAAAAAGAGGTTATTAATGTCATTTCGTGGTGTTGCTAGCGGTCCCTTTTGATTTGGGAAAATTTTACGAGACAAATGGCTTATCAGAGGGAAAAAGGTTTGTGAAATCATTAGCACGAATTTTCTTCACATTGATTTATCAATAAAAAACACATTTTTCACTGAAAAATTCTTTTCTTGCTTGCTTTGGTGTTTATTTGTTGTTCCAATCTGTTTCATAATTTTAAAATATTCCATTAAAAATATTTTTCTCGATAAATTTTTAATGATTTAAAGAAATAATTTGTCGAATAAATCAATTTTTTAATAAATACACAAAATAGAACAGGGTCAAAGATGTTTTTGATTTTTCAAAATTATGATGGCCTTATTTATTTGTTTTCAATGTTTTTTGCACAAATTTTTGTTTGCTTCTTATAAATTATTTTACGATTTTTATAAAAATTTAATCATCGAGGGATATTTGAAAATCTCTTATGCAAGGCAAAATAACTTAAACAAAAAGAGTGAAAAACACCAGTTATTTCGCTTTGCTTTATTCTACGAATTTTAATCTAACAGTTTAAACGAAAATATCAATAATTGATGCACTTCAAAGGGTTAACAAAAATGCTATGAAATTCCAAAAAATTATCCAAGGGGAATGTATGCATTTTTCCCCGGTATTTCCTATTAAAATTTGCTTTTAACTACTTTTTACTTTTAGTGCATTCCCTTTGAAAATATCAAGTTAATCAGAAAAAAATGTCAGTATTTTTCCCACTTTATTTCACCAGTAATTTCTCACAAAATGTTCAGCTAATTGACAAATGGTAAAAAGTGTGTTTTAATTGACAGTTATGAGCAGTTTTAAAATATATTTTTGATTTAATTGCATTTTGTTATTGATTTTTATGATAATTGATTATTGATGCAATGATAATTCATCAATTAAACTAAACATTTGGTCTGTAAATTAAATATCATTGAAGAACTTACAGAAAACAAAAGCAAAATGAAATGTATCTTAATTTGTTTAGGAATTATGAGCAAACAAAAATAATGTCGGCTTTTACTAAAATCAAGAAGTAGAAAAGAAGAAATTTTTAGCGATAAATTTTTTTGCTAAATCTCGCTTATTTACGCCAAAAATTACTCAAATAATTGAAATTAACCTACATTGCAATTGTCTGTTCGTAATGAAGCAGCGCAACAGGGCAAATAATTCAATAATCTCGCAAAGATTCAAAAGTTTTATTAGCGCCCTACGCTTCACATTAGAGAGAGCTAAAGGAAATTATTAATTGAAACTGAAATGATTTTCGATTTGACTTTAACTGAATTAGAAAATACAGTCCAAAAAGAAGTTTTTGCGAAACTATAACTTTTTCAAGGGTGCAAACTCTATTAAAAAATTTTCAAAAATTGCGAAAAATTTTTTGATATTTTTCATACAAAAACCATTTTTCAATGACTACTCTGTTTTGTTTAGCAAGAGTTCTAACTCTTTGAATTTATTATTCATTCTCATTTTGAAATGTAAAAAAAGCAAATAAACAAATTTGTCTATTGTTTTTGCGAAAATCTTCTAAATTTTTGTTTTCATTATTGAATCAAATTGTTTTTAATTTGTTCCACTCAAAATCAGAATTCAATTCAAAGTCAATGAATTCCAAACATGAGGAAAGTCCTATAAATATTTTTAAATTTTTCTAATAGAAACTGATTTATGCGACAAAAATGTGATAAAATATTCTGATTTATGGCATTTTAGTGATTTTTCAAATTATTTAGCTGTTTGCACAATATTTTTTTCTGAAGACAAACAATTTTTGATAACGAAAACAGAATAAACATTAAGCTCAAAAATTTTTATATAAAACTGACAAAAAAAATTTTTTGCTAATCTTTTTTAGATTTTTCATTGATTTATTACACTATGGTATTGATAAACAGTTCATAAAGAAATTTTTTCAGTCTGTCATAAAATTAAATTTGTTTTTCATCCTTTTAAATTTTTCTAATCTCACAAAAAATTTTTTTACTTTAATCTTTTGGTTTTCACAATAATCCTTTTAGTCAAAGTCTAAATTAATCCACAGATTTATTTTCATGCACTTTGTTCCAATTTTTTTGTCTTCTTTTTTTATTTCACACTATAATTCTCGTTCTAAATCCATTTTCACCTTTTCTTGTTTAATAAGAAATTCGTGCTAATAAAAATTTCACTCAAAAATGTCTCCCGTTGTGTTTACTAGCTTTTCACAATTTTAAGCCATAGTGAGTAGAAATAATTTTTTTGTTGTAATCAAAAGGCAATTGGATTTGAGCTTACCACAGCAGGATTGCCTGGTGACATGTAGTCAGGCTGTAAATATTGATTATTTCCTATAGTGAGCATTGGTATTGTGGCGTTTGCTCCTTCAAGCACAACCATTTGTGATTTTAATTTAATTGATTTTTTCTTTTCTCTCTTTTTCACACAAATTTCTTTCTTGTTAATCCCAAAAATGTGAAAGAAATTTCTTTTAATTTTTTCTCTTTTGCGTTTTTATTTTGATTGATATGCAAATCCACTTTTTTTCTCATTCGTATGAGACTTTCAGCACAAAAATTAATCTTTTCTTTTTTCTTCTTTTTTTTAATATTCGCGGAGACAAAAGTTTTTACGTCTTACAGGTATGAAGTCAACTCTCGAAATAAAAATTGTAAAAAAATTTTGAGAGAAAATTTCATATGAAATATTTCGAAAATGAAGCAACAGGATGAGAGAATTCTCTCAAAATTTTTAATTCTCTCGTGAGAGAATTTTCGAATATGAGAGAAAAAACAGCTGTGCAGAGAGAGAGAAAGGAAAATTTCCATGATGGCTTCAATTGCTGCCAATAAAAAGCATGCGAAAAAATATCCACCATTGAAGTTAAATTTTTTTTCTTTTTGGCGAGCGCGAGAGTTAGAAAAACTTTCGATGAGAGCGAAATGACAAGACAAAAATGTTAGCCACCCATGATGTTTGATCATAGTCAGACATGAGGGCAAATAAAAATTCTTTAAATGATTTTTGTTGATTTTTCTTCTTCTTCTTACAGTTCATGGGTGAAATGTTTGATGTGCAATCAAAAAAAGTCAAGTTTATTTTATGCCCTTTTAGACTGTTTGAAATTGAAACCTGCAGCTCATTTTATTTTTAATGATTTGTAAATATTTGAAACTCAATAAGTATGTAGTTCCTGTTCGAATGAAAATTGATGAAATTCTTGAAGTCAAAAGCAAGTTAAAATATTTCTGTCGTAATATTTTCATTTAATCTTCATAGATTAAATTTAATTCTTCTTAAGATTAAAAATAATCTTTACTATCTTAAAAACAGAGTTGATTCCGACAAAATTCACCGGTTTTGACTGAATTAATGAAAATCACAAAATTAAAGCTTCGTCAATTGCTACTAATTTTTTGAAAGTATAACAACTCTGCTTAAAATTAAACTAAATTTAAATCGAGAAGATGAACACTAGGGCAAAAGGGCAAAATTTTTGCTCCTTCCCATACAAAAAAGGAAAAAATAATTTTTTTAAAATCTGACAAAAATAAGCAACAAAAATCAAATAAAAAGCGAATTGGTTCAACTGTGTGTCCATACATGGATTTATCGTCTAGTAAGATTTATTCAATTTGTAGATACAATTTCGACTGATAAATGTTGGGCTAATTTCACGCAAGTCATTGAAATGTCAATTTATTAAATGAAATCATCATGAATGCAGAGTTGTTAATCTACTGGTCCGTAGCCAGTAGCCAAAATCTACTGTAGCCATTTGGCTACTGTAGCTAAAATCTACTGTAGAAAGTAGCCAAAAGCTACAAAGTAGATTCTACTTTTACAACTCTGCATTAATGTATTATGTTTAAGTTATTTGGAGTCTATATGCACTCAATTGTCACTTAAACTGATTTTTATGACAGCTTAAATTAAGTGGTGAAATTTCCAATTTACACATTCTGTGATTTTTATTAAATGATTTGTTTGCTAGGGTAAGTAACAGTCTACTTCATAAAAAGAAAGCTAAAAGTTATCAATTTTTAAATTAATTTCTAAATTTTGTCTCTATATAAAGTAAAATTTTTTAACCTGAGATTTAAATTAGTTTTATTTTAGGCAGGGGATGTTGACTGGCATGAAGAAATTTGCTCACTTTTCGCGCATTCTTTGCAAACTTATGCTCACTTTCGCGCATTTCGTGCATTTTACAATTTTTCGAGCTTCGCTCAAGTGATCATCCCCTGGATTTTAGACTTTGACAATGACCCGATTATATAATCAATTTAATTTTTTCCGGACTCTATTTTATTTACATTTCCCCTGGTCTTAATTTTGTTTGAAACAATTTTGAGAAATGACAACATTTCTGTTCTCAGTTTTAGTTGTCTCTTCTCTCTGAGTAGTTTACAATTTGAAACAATGAAATTTTTGAATATTTTGATTATTTTCGCTTTTCTCTTGCTTGTGTAAGAAAAGAATTCTCTCATTAGACTAAAATTTTATTCTTATATTTTGAACTTTTCAATTTAGCAGTACAAACGCATTCAAAATTATAAAGAATTACGGTAAAATTTAATTTCAAATACTTTCCAGTTGATCAAATATTTTTTAATATTTCAGAAATTCATCAAGAAACTCATTTTGTCAACAAAAGAGTAAGTCAATTTTTTTATTATGGATTCAAAATTTATTTTTTCTTTCTTTTAGCTTCCTCGAAGTCTTTTTAATTCAAATTGTGGTAAAAATTATGTGACTAGAGCTAAAGGAAAATGTCATTAAATAGTCTTCCTGTAAATTCGGAATTCAGCAGTTCAAAATTAATTAATATATATACTAAGTAAGCAGTACAAATTAATCAAAAATGTTTAATACTATTTAGACAAAAAAATTTCTGCAATAAAACGCGTTCAAATTTAAGAATTTTAAATTCAAATCTGAGCAAAAATAACCGCCACTTTTTTGTATTGAGATCCTCTGGAATAAAACAAGTTTTTAACAATTTCATAATTAAATACTAAAGCAAATTTTTTTGCTTGTTTTAGGGTAAACAATCGTAATTATAGACAAATTTTTTTTACAAAAAATCGCATACAAAACGCGTTTCATCAAAAATAAGAAGGAAGTGGATTTTTATTCTATTAAAATGTGTACAAAGTGCTATAGCCACCTAGATAAAGTGAATACAAGTATAATGAAGTGTTATAAAGTGAAAAGTTCAAAATTAAAACAACTTTGTCCACGATTAGGTCGGATTATGTACATAAATAGGTGAAATATACCTAAATAAATCCATTTTGTCATTTGATTATTAAACTTAGAGTAATAAGCAGAAATTTAAATGAAAACAGTTGAAATATTGCATACAAAATTTTAATCAGAAAAAGAATCGATCAAATATTTAGTGAGAAATATAATATGAAAATCAAAATATGAAAAACTGTCCATAATTAGGATCGTTTACTCTATTTGAAATATTTTTTGAAATATTTCAAAATTACATCAACATTTAATGTTTCTTACATTTTAACTTTAGATTTTTTCAAAGTAAAATATATTAAATAGTTAGATTAAATTTAATCACTCAAGGTAAATTAAAAAGACTAAAAAATTTTCAGTCAAGAAAATAGTGTTAACTTTACAGATATAGAAATAATAAAAAAATAATTTTAAATCATTTATCACAATTCATGCACAACTAGAAAAATTCTTTGACATTTTTTTCTAAGTTTAACTTGCAAGTCAGCATCAAAAAGAAAGTCTTGGACAAGACACAATTGTATGTGAACATTTACCTTTTTGTGATGAATGGTAAAAGATTTATGGACGATGATGCCACACTACTACCCTTCGCTCCTTTCACTTTTTCAAAAAATTTCTTTTTTACTTTCATTATTTATGAGGCATACACAAAGATAATTTGTTAAACATTTATAGGAGAAAGAACATATCTGCATGCCGTGTGATCCTTTCTTTCCCTGTCATATTCACTTTTTTTGCCACTGCTGAGCTCTCTTTGCACGTAAAATAAATAAAAAGATTAAAGAAAAAAAGGGAGAAAAGGTGATTTATGAAATTTTCAAAGCGAAGTGTCTTTGAAGTGACAAGCAAAGAAGGGGATTGAAGTACTTAAGAGCAAAGAAATCTCTTTTGTAAAAAAGAAGAATTTGCATCTCTATTGATTGTGTCAAGTCATTCATAAACATTAAATCACATTAGTTCATAGCCAAGAATTGCTCGTAAATAAAAAGATCCATTTTAAATTTAAATGGATGAAAATGCAATAAAAAAATCAAAGTTGAAGCCGAAATGGTTCTTAAGTCATCTGGAAAATATTAATTTCATTCTCATGACTATAAATGTGGCTTTAAAAAAAGACTTCTGTAACGTTAGAGAAAATTTTCTAATAGATTTGACGAAATTCAAAGGATTAAAATTTTAATCTGACCGAAATTTAGGATTAAATCAGGCTTTTTTTTTGTTATTTAAAAGAAAATTGAGACCAGTAAAAATAAAAAAATTCTGGCAAATTTCACAGAAGTTTTTAAAAGTGTGAACGAATCGACAGAAAAAGATAATGAAAAATAATTCAAGTGAAAGAATTTAATGCAATTTTTTTCATTAAATCATGAGTTGCAAATTTTTGTCAAATTTTAATGTCATGTGTTGAAATTCTCATTCATAAAAGTAGAAAGTACTTGAAAATAAATAATTTATGCAAGAATTTAAATTTACTCTCACCACTAAAGAATAATTTTTTTTGCTCCTTGCACTATAGTTAGTGAAATAGAATAAGGAAGAAAGCATAACTCAGCAATTAAACGTATAACGAAACCATAAATTTTCCTTCCATTTTTCTCGCTCTTTCCGCATCCTCGCGTCGTACCATTAACAATCATCATCTTACAACATTGCACTTAGGGAGAAAAAGAAAGAAAGAATAAAAAATGCTTCTTATTTGTAGGTCTAGGATGGGAATACATGATAAAAGGATTTTAAATATCCTTTTTTTTTAATTTTTCAAAGGTAATTTTCGTAAAATAGATTGTGAACAAAACGAATTTTGGGAAAGTGGATAAAATTTGATACCCGAACCAAAATATTTATTGAAAAAACTCGAGGACATAAAATGTTTTCTGTAGAAAATTCATAGAAGCGAAATTCCAGCAAAATTTGGAATTTCTAATAGAATTCTATACCATCACATTAGAAGCAGAACAAATCAACTACTCTCAGGGGATAGACACGGTGGTGAAAAACTCGCTACTTTCGCAACATTTCGCCACCTTGTCTAAACAAAAAATTCGTCACTTTTCATACATTTTTTCGCTATTTTCGCCACTTTCATCATTGTATATCCCTCTGGTTACTCTGTAGAATTTTGCAAAATTTCCTAAAAAATTTCAAATAAAATTTAAAACATTTGATATTTTTGGTTTTATTTGATCTTTTATTGCTTTGTTTTGTGTTGATATTCTTTGATTTTTTTTTATAGAAATCAAAGATTTCTCAAGCCTAGCGATTTGAGTCTCTGGAAATTTTTTATCAAGTTGTTAAAGATTTCTAATAGAAGCCCTTTAAATAAATGGATATCCAACACATTTTAATTTACAACTTCTTAAAATAGAATAGATTGATATTTTACACGGTTAATAAAGTTTAATCCAGCGGATTAATATTTAATCCACATCAAAATATTTCAGATTAAAATAAATCTGCTTAGAATTTTCTTTCAACTTGAAGAAATTCTTTAATTAAATTAATAAATGAAACAATAAATAATAATTCTAAATTAAATTTTACTTAAGTTAGTAAGCCTAAATTTTTGTTTCTAATAGTAATTGTTTTTTCTCCCCAATGCATGTTGCTATTATTACATGAACTCAAATGGTAGTTTGTATCAGAAGAAGAAGAAAAAAAAGAAAGAATCATTGCAAAAATGAAGATGAAAGAGCAAAAGAAGTGAGAGAAGAAAGAGCATTTAACAAATTAATTTATATCCATTCATGTG
>JACWBX010004208.1:0-17119 GCA_014622435.1 Polypedilum pembai
AACGCAAATAACTTCAACCAAATTTTAGTTGACCAACCAAAAATCAACCAAAATTTAGTTGACTAAAATTTTCAACCAAAAAACAACCAAAATATAGTTGACTAAAAATAAAATATTAGTCAACTAAATTTTAGTTGATTTTTGGTTGAAATATTTATTCGAATAAAATTTAGTTAAATTGAGTTATTTGCAACTAAAATGACAATTTCGGACTCTGTAAAAAAGTATAAAAATATAATGATGTAGGAGAGTAGAACTACAACATATCAGATA
The DNA here is from genome assembly GCA_014622435.1 of Polypedilum pembai. Lineage (NCBI taxonomy): Eukaryota > Metazoa > Arthropoda > Insecta > Diptera > Chironomidae > Polypedilum > Polypedilum pembai. The sequence goes on from JACWBX010004208.1 coordinate 274, forward strand.
AGACAATATTTTTTGAATGCATAAAAATTATAAGAAAAAATTTAAAAAAAAATGAAAACAGCAATTGATTATGGCTTCACAGAATGATTAGTAATTTTTAGGGACTTAAAGAAGAAAACGTTTAAAATTAGATTTTATTTATTTTCTCTCTTTTTTCGATGAATTTAACTAATGATAAAGATACTAGAAGAAAACAAAATGGCTTTTCCCCTTTGCATGATTAGAAAAAAAGTAAAAATAAATCGAGCAGCTTCACTCCTTTTTTTAAAACTAAAATAAATATTTGAAAAAAATGCAATATTTGAGTTGAAGCGCACTCATTTGAAAAATTTCTTTATAGGAAGTTTAGAGAATTTTTTTTTCTAAAAAAAGAGATAAAAAATCATTTTGATTATTCTCACTTCAAATAGAGTAAATAAATTCTAAAAATGAGATTCAATAAGAATTAAAAAAAAGTTTTTTGATCTACTTAGCGAAGCGATGAAGAACCAATTTATTATAAAAATAAAATTACCTAAAAACAACATGTAGAAATTAGAATACCAGTAGAAATGATGAAATTTTTTTGCTAATACTAATTTCTCATTAATTTTTTGATTTAGATAAAAAATGGTAAAATAAAAATGATGAAAACAGTTTAATTGTGACCTTTGTAGTGTCCATGAGATATTTACACATTTAAACTTACTTATATATAGACATGTATTCGTCATTTATGCTGAAACGATGAAAAATCTTGAAATTTTTTCTTTCTCTTTAAAATTTTCTCATAAAAAATTTATGATTAAGGAATACGTAAAAGAAAACATGATGACAAATTTTTAAAAAAAGAGAAAAATAAACTCACAATATACAAGATGGAATATAATTTACAGTAATGAAACAATAATGAAGAAATTTTTGCATGTAAAAATGAAAAAGAAAATCAGTATAAATGACAGACATTTAGCCTCAATAAGCAATACAGCATTATTTTGAATGAAAAATGGAAAAATAAAAGAAAATCTTGTAAAAATAGTAAAACTTAAGTTGCATTTTTTTTACAGTTTTTTATCTTCTTTAAATCACGTTCTTCATGATGGAGAGAAAATAATCATCATCTGCAATGCTGTTTCGTGTAGCAATAAAGCATGAATGATGATACTTACTGCTACTGCTGATGTTGATGCTGTTGCAACCATCTTGACCTAATTTTTTCTTTACACTTTCCTCTCAGTATACACTTGTCGCACTTCATCAAAAAATAAAACTTAAGCTAATAAAAATTCCTTACCGCAGACTAATTTATTTGTACGATAAAATCGTTCAATTTACACAGTAAATAGACAATTTACATTAATAAAATAATTTTTGCTCATCCTTGAATTCACATAATAATATTAAAGTAAGCAAAATACTTTGCAATAGCCTTAAAGGCATTAATTTACATTTATTACATACAAAATATAATCGTAACATAGCCAAATGAAATAAGCATACTTGTCAATCATCTGTTGCAAATTCCCACCAGTCCATGAATATTTAATCGACATAAACAATCATATAGACATGCAAGCCATGACAAGTATGAAGAGATATTAGAAAAGGACAGTTTGAAATCACATTTATGGCATTATTTGCATCATGAAATATAAAAACCATCGCTCGACATCATAAAGAGAGAATGAGTAAATATAATAGTTATTATAGAAAGAGTAAGTAATGAGCTAGTTATGGAGCAATCACATATTGCAAATAGCAATTTAGTCAGTGTGCTGCTTTACGATGTATATGATTATTTGTGTATTATTATTCCAGTCTTCAAAATTTCTGTAATTCAATTGTATTTACATTATAAACGCAAACTTCATTTGCCTCTTTGCCTCTAAGCTCACACTCGTACACAGTGAATAGAGTAAGTAAGTAAATTGAAAGCAGCAAAGATAAAAGAAGAGAATGAAAACAAGTTTCATTGTTGTAATTATCAAAAAAGCCCATATTATTCCTTTTTTGTGCTAAAGCTCCACGCCATAATACCTTAAAGACGCCACAATTATTATCAACAGTAAGGCAAATGACGCCAAAGAAACTAAGCTACTCGCTATGCTTCAAGGATTTCTGCCGTTCGTTTCTTCTTATTGCTTTTTTTGTAAATTCTCTTCATTCATTCTTCTTACTTCTTTTTTGATAGCAGAAAAAGTGAGACTCACGATTTTCATCAAAACGAATCCTCTCTTTTTTCAACTAATGAATTGTGTGTTGTGCTTACGATACATATTGTAATTTATGCAAAAAAAAAACACATATAAAAATTTGTTGTAGTAATAAATGAATGAGAATTTTAAAGCGCATTTTATTTCAAATACAATATGAAACAAAATTGATTTCATTCAACAAAATTGTATAGATGAGACATTTAATATTTAGGTCATTGTGACTTAAAAAATATGCTTTTTAACTACTTTGATTAATAAAAAATCAATCATCGAAAATTATGGAATCACTTATATTTAGTAGAGCTTATCTTTTATAATTGGGTTAATAAATTTCACGAAAGTCGGCCAATAGCAATAAAAAATTATTTTTAAGAAAAGTGCTAAAAATTCAGTTTCTTGTATATTTAAAAGTCATCATCATCTAAAAATATATTCACTTACTTACTTATAATTCCAAAAAAGAAGCCACGAAACGAAGCGATGGAAATCAATTTATTATAATAACAAAATAACAATGGTGGTGGAGAATGACGTTTGATAAAAGAGAGGATAATGATGATGGAGATGTTTTCTCAAGAGAAAAGATATTTTTGCGCATGAAAAATAAAAGTCGAGTGCGTATATATGAACTGAAAGTTGCAGCAGTAATGTCTTTAAGTTGGAACAACAGCAATTAGGAGGGAAAGAGAGAAAAGAGAGAAGAAAATGAAGAAATCATTAATTCGCTTCAGCAACACAAATGATAATGTGCTTGATTTGATTTCGATTCATTCTGATTGAATGTTCACATTATGGTAGCAAGCAGTAGCAAGATTCATGGAATTGAAAGAATCGAGCAACAAATTTCTGTACATAATTTATCAACAAACAATTTTCATGTATATTTAATGTGGCTCGAGTTTCTTCTACTTACTAAGGGTGAGATATGAAGTGAAGCAAACAGTAGCAGAAACATACATCTAATGTGAAAGAACGATAAAGAAAATGATATTGGGATTATTGTGTTGGAATCTTTATTTCTTCTTTGAAAAGTGATTCCATGCATAGCGAAGAAACGATATCATTATTGGCTACCTCCACCTATACACACACACACACAACAAATCACACGTCGCACAACACACACTTGTTCTATTTTTGCTCTATATTTTCCCTTCATGCATAAATCATTTGCTAAAGATAATTTCAAGCCAGTATCAATAAATGTATCAGGCACATTAGTCAGTATGCGGGAAATGTTTAAAGAAAATCGCTTCACACCTCTTTATCGTCGTTTGCTCGTCCTTCATTTTCATTATTTCAATTATAAATCATGAACTATGTAGGACAGCTACACGATAGTGTAGAAACAAAAAAAAAATGAACAAGGATTAAGTACAAATGAAATTCTACAATCTATATAAAATTGTCACAATTATTGTGAGTTGAAAATGGCACCAGCAGTTTCTCTATTCTGCTCTGTTCAACACTTTTCTTTTTGAGAGGAGAGGAAAATGTCATAGCATGCATGTATATGCAAACACACAGACACATAGAGAAACATAGAAAGAGCGGGAAAAGGAGAGATAGAGAGATGGATCCAATTTGAAAATGTTAAGCGAGGGAGTTGAAATCATACGAATTTAAATTGAATGAATAAATATTTAATGATTTAATTTAAAGGGAAATAATTTTTCTCTCACTTACAGTCGTTTGGTATGTGAGCATAAAAAGGGATTTTCCCTCAATCCGCCTGCATGCTTGTATGCTTTTTATTTCATCATTTCGTCTTTTTTACTTGCCGATGAAGACTTCTATAAAAATAAATATAGATTTGAAGATGGAAGGATTATATGAAGGCGTCATTAAAGTTAATTTTCTTATTCAACTGCTGCTTATTTCTCATGAGAGAATTTCATTTCTCATGAGCAATTCATAAAAAATGAAAACTAATTGAACGTTTCCGAAAAATTATTAATTTACAAAAGAAGCAACTTAAGATATTTAATCTTATGAAAAGTTATCATCATAAAGTCATTTAATAATTAATTACTTCGTTTTCTTTCATATAAATCATGAAGAGAAAGAGCTACAAAATCCAGTGAATTACCATAAAAATCTGTTTAGATAAATTGCACGCTTGATTTCATTTTATATATATCCCTAAGAGCTTCTCATCTTTCACTCGACAAATTTTCATCCTTTAAATCCTTTTCTCAAATAAGTAGTTCTTCAAACAATCCCTCTCAATAATAAATCACACAAATCACTACTCACTGGAAATGAGTGAAAAAGAGAGAGAGAGCACAAATAATGCTTCATCCTGAAAATTTGTTGCTTGTTTGAATCATAAATGGCAGACAATGCCATTTCCACTTGTTAGATTATATATGGAATTGTTTCTTGCTCTTCTCCTCCCATCATTTCTTCTTTCTTTTTTTCTCAATCCCGTATATAACATACAACATTTAATACTCAACACACTCTCTTTCTGTAACATCTGGAAATTTTCTCTCAAGTATAATATAGCAAAAATTTTAGCATTCATCAAGAGGCGAAGCGAGCAAGTTTTACTAGATACACATTTGTACATTTATAACTGACATATACACAACATCACATTACATCGTTGAATGGTTTGTAAAAGCAAGAAATTTAATGCATCACAATGTTTAACGGAAGGATTGGTTTTATGCTGAGCCCACAGAAAATATAAGTATATACATAAATTGCTATTTTAATTACTTATGAAGTATATAAAATATTTTAGATCAAAAAACAAAAGGTCAACATTAAATTTTCCTTTTTGTATACATATGACATTTTTTAATTTTTCTCATTCTTCTTCTCGTCAGTCACTCATCTGTTGCTATCACTTAAGTAATCTTCGTCAACATCCATCAACCATTTATTCACCTTCATCGTCTCTTCTCTTGTATAATAATATTTTTTAGCATGAGGAATTTTCCTCTTCATTAGTGTCAGAGTTTTTTGACATTCATTCCATTAACGACATTTTTAAGATTCTCACACCACTCTTCATGTATATCTCTCAATCATCTTGAATTTCTCTCATTATTATTATTATATGTCGTCGTCCCAAAATGTTTAATAGAAGCAACAATAAGTAAAAAGAAAAGATATTTTAATGTACTTTCTACTTATAAGTGTGAGTAATAGCAATGACGACGAACGTTAAAGGAAGTTCGCTCACCGTTGAAAAGTGATAAAAACTGAATATAATGCGCTTAATATGATTCCTTTAATGTAATAGGAAAAACTCATTAGGAGCTCTTTTTTCTCTCCCACCGCTTTTTTGCTCTCGTTAGCATTTTCACGACCTCTTTTCGTCATCTCATGAGACGAAGCAACAGCAAGCATAATATGTGTTATAAATGTGTATTTCTTTCTCTTTTTCTCTCTCTCTCTCTCTCTCTTCGCCATTAAATTGCATATACACACTCACAAGATATAAAAAGATATAATGAACAACAAGTTACACATACATAACTTTACATTTTTGTAAATATATGAAGATAAATACTCAGGAAAAAGAAGAAAGTAAAATGTGTGTTCATACACACATGTGTGCCATGCTACTGCTCAGTTTAAAACTTTCCTCATATCCCTCAAGATTTTGTTTGCTAAAAAGATTTTGTGACAGTGAACAAGTTAAAAAAAGTAAATTTCTCTGTGTGTGCACATCTTAATTTACGTCATTATACATGATGTGAAGTTTAAGTTCTTTTTATGTTGCATAATGTGAAGCACTTTTCATTTAAAGTTCAACATAAAAGTTTCTTCTTAATAGCTTGTTGCATAAGCAAAGGGGAATGAGAAGTGTGCTAAGTAAAATAAAGCTCGTAATTGAACAATGTTAAGAGAGAAAGGTGATGGGAAGGAAAATTTTACTCGAATGTTCCCATGACAGTCCTCAACAAAATTGCTTTCGCACACACATATACAGTGCAGGCATAATCATGAGCCATATATCATCATCCAGTGTATATAAGCACAAGAAACAAATAAGCAAGTTTTTCATTACACTGCTGCTGCTCCTTGAACAGTGAAAAGGAAAAAAATTAATATATTTATCGTTCGTACAGAGAACCAAGAACCTTTAAGCGCGACATTCACTTCACGCTTTGCTCATTTTTCATTTTACGAAAAAAAATTTCTTTCGTATACTCGTTCTTCGTTGCTGTTAAACTAAAGGGCGTAAAAAGTGTTTTAATAAATTTAAATATTTCTTTATAAGCACTTTATTATGTCGCTTTGCATACTACTTCCGCACTCATACAGCATGTATTTATGAAACAACATACTTTTCATTTGACTTACGTATATGTACACCTTATGTGATAATGTCTCATATTCAATTATGAATGAGGGAGTGTGTACCGTCGCTCATTCTAGTTAAAGAAACTCACATACATACACTCTTTTACAAACGAAGCGAAGCGATGAAAACATGTAAAAAGACAATTAGCTGTCGTAAGATGGAAACAATGAAAGCAAAAAGAAGCTTGTTGAATGTTTTAAATCATTTGATTCGAGTTTCGAGTGTGAAAATGTCACAAATGACGACACGAATCTCTTCTTCTTTTTTTTCAATTTCAATTTCACGCTATCCTTGAAAGAAGCTTGATGGCTTTTTCATTTTATAAAAGGACATGAAGGAGAGAAAAAATCAATGAAAGGAAATTTAAATCAAAATGAAATGTCAATACGAATTTTAAAAATTTTAATAATATTATTTCAATTGACAACAATTGACTGATAAAAGAAATGGAAAATGTCAAAATGATAAAAATCAAATGTTTTTTTACAATTGATACTATAAAATAACTTTTCATGTTATTATGAGTAATATAGTCATTTAATAAATTAAGTTACTTCAAATTTCGTCTTCGCCTCATTCAGTATTTAAGACGATAAAATTTTATCTCTTTCAAATTCATTTATTTTTAATGGAGAAATTTGAAGAGGAAGAAAGAGCAGAAACAATTTGAGAACGAGTGAATTGAATTTCTGATTTCTTGTTGTTAGTAAATAGTCTAGATGGATTTAAAGTAACTAAAACATAGCTCTTAGCTTCCACCACATTCTTCTTGTTGAGCGAGAAACAATGAAATAAGTAAAATCAATTTCATGAAGTATTCAGCACGTTGTTTAGTAACGAATTTTCACAAGTGTTGTAGGAACTTTTTTCAAACACCATCATTACTTACAAAATAGTATCACTAAAAGATTTAATAAATAATTAATCTTCGAAACGAATTAAGTAATCTGAGAAATTACTTTTTGTGTTGAGGTGTGCATAATTTAAACATAAACTCATAGAAAACTCTTTTCATGAGTGACGAAAATTGTTCAAGTTCAAAATAAATACTTACGCAGATTCCCTAGAACATTATTGAAAAATGAGGAAAAAAGAAATTGACAAGAAGTTTACTGAAAGCGATTTTACTTCACTGTTGCTGGCGCGTACATAAACACACACAAAAGTTGAAAAAATTCTTTTTTTTTTGAAGCCCAACAGTTGCTTGTTTTTAGCTTTTATGCTTTTATACTCCCTCTGTGCATGAAATGAGCGCGAAAAATTCCAACATATATAGAAAAGTTGTTGGAAGTAAAATCTGATAATCATCGTCGAGGGGCCATATACAATAGGTATGGTAAATGTTGTTATAAGCGCCAACCGAGAAGAAAAACAAATAAAACTTTTTCTTTCTTCTTCTTTTTCTTGCTACCTTTTCTTCTCATTTTTTTCTGCTAAGGGATGTTTCAGAATTTGGACGCTCATTGACTAAAAGGAAAATGTTTTATGTTTTAAATCGGCATTTCTTTTATTTCAAATGAAACGTGGTAGGATTTTTTTTGCCTCGAGTATATATCTCACTCACTTTCTATCTTTTTGCTTCAATATCAATGTCGTTCTTTATCACACTTATATTTCATATCTACTATCATCTTTCTCTCTCTTCATTGAAGTCACGAAAAGAATGGAAAATTCACGGCGTGCGAGTGAGAAAGTGTTTCTCACTTTATGCCTTGAAGCAACACTCTTGTTATAACACAGAGAGATCTACAGCCTTGACAAAAGTTGACAAAGAGATAAAAAAGAGATTTTTTCCGTGTGGAACGAGCAATGTTTTTTATTCGAAAGAGAGGGCTTATCATATCTTCTGCGAAAACCAACCAAACAAGCAAGCAAGCAGCAGCTTTTGCAAAAAAACTTATTATAAAAATAATTTTTACCCACTCTCTTTCTCACGCTCTCTCAATCGCATGAAAAAAAAGGGTTGCTAAAATCCTACAAGTTTTCTATTTGCTTTCTGTGTGTGTGTTTGTGTGAATGCGGTGTTGTTGATGTAGATATAGTTTTAATGTCCTAAGGCTTTAAAATAATTAAAAAGTCACAAGTGATAAATTATGGCATTGGACGGAAACTTTTTGACCCCAATTTTTATCTTTGCTGCCATAGAATTTCCATGTTACAACCAACCAGCACACACAGACACAAGAGCAGTGTAAATGGAATGTATTGTAGCAACAGGCTCCCTCGAGTACCCTAGGCTGATTTTGTATGTTGTTTTTTCCATGTATATGTTGCTGCTACTTGTCGAATGAGCAACATACAAAAAGTTTTCTTTACTAACTTACAAAAACCACCGTCATCTTAAATTCTTCATTCACAACAATCACCACCCTTTTCTTGCATTCTCACACTACTTATGTGTTGATAAATTTTAGCACTTTACAGAAAAAGCAGCAAAAAATTTATATAAATTTATGGGAATGTGTATTTTAACACTTTATCATTTCCGATGTACCATTTTCGACTACTGCCGTCAATAAAAATCGAGTGTGTAAGTTGTATAAGAAAATCAATATACACATAAGTAGAAATCGCAAACGCACAACATGCAATAGAGAGATGAAGAACTTTTTATTTTTATTCTCAGTCTCTCAACATTATGCGAGTCAAGAGTAGCGGAGTCGATATTGAAAGTGATGCAATAAATTTAGGATTTTCTCCCACTCTCACACACACACTTACTCGCATCACTTTATTTTATATTGCTATATATGCTAAATCTTTCTCAACACATTTTCCTTATTCATTCAATTTCTTTCACCCTCCCTCTCTTTACTACATGGCATAAATTTTTCTTTTTCTCTCCTTTATACATGTTTTACTGATTTGTAATTTATATTTATTGTAATATAAAATGATGCAAATTAAAATATTAAAATAAAATACTGAATTATTTTAAAATTCTTTTTATATCATTTCTATCTATCAAGCTAACTAAAAATATTAAATTTTGTACATACTTTTTTATGAAAAACAAATTGTCAAACATTGAAATCGACAGCAAATTGATTGACAAGTTCAAATGAATATCATCGTTGTTACTTAATTCACATATATAAAATCGCTTGACTCTCATTTTCAATCCATAACGTTCAATTCACAATATTGCATAGAAAAGAAAAATATCGATTAACTAAAGTGGATCAAAGGTCATGAATTTGTGCTTGAACATGTATATATACCATCTTAAATCATTGATGCTGCCTCTTCAGACCTAACACACATACAGACATTTATTGACATAATTCTCTGCAGTACACTACACACGCACATAGAATGTTATGTCAAATTCTACGGACTAGACCAAAACCACATAAAATATGCATCCGTGTATTCACCATATTAAATATATAAGTATATCGGATGCAGGTCGTCGTTCATGATAATTAATTAATTGCTTCACAATTAAAAATCAATTGCATTCAATTGACATTATTGAGAGTTTGGAAATTGTGTGTACAAAATAAAAATTAATTTTTGAGAAATTAAATTTCAATTTGTATTCAAATGGAATGTACTTAATTAATGATTAAATTTAATTCTATGAGATCAGATAATGAAAAAGAAAAATTAATTGTTATAATTAGTAAAATATTTTAAAATATTTCAAAATATCAATTCTTTTTTAATTAATATGGTGCAACAGATTATTCTATTTGACATTTTCAATTTAAAGTTGTCAAGATGAGTTAAAGTCGATTGAGTTCAAGTTAATTTCAATTAAATAAATTCGCAATTGAGAGCAAATGATCTGCACATAAGCTAAAATAGTAGTGTAACATGCCAAGAATGAATGTTATAATGTCCAGCATACATACATGCAATTCAATGATAAATATGAAGTGTGAATAACTGTTGCTGAGCTACTGCAGTAGCAAAATTTTCCCACAACTTTTTTTTTTTCATTTCACTGGCGAATTGCAAAAAGAGAATAATTTTAAAAAAATTATTTTTTATATTCATCCTCTTTGCTGAATTGAATTTTTGCTGCGAATGCAGTGATGATGGAAAAATACATATAGTATGAAAGGAAAAAATGAATGAAAAATCAGAAATTATTTCATAGATTATTGTAGGATTTAAAATTTTGCGATTCTCTTCACCATTTTTCGATTGTGCTATTGCACTCAGAGAGCTACATGATGAGCCAATTTATTTGCATCAGTCGTTAATTGATTTTTTTTTTCGCTCGCTCTTTTCATAAAAATATAAATTTAAAGCTGTTCATATGCATGAATGATCCTTTGTTATGGAGATTATTGGGAAAGAGATGAAAGAGGATTTATAAAACAATTTTTTATTTCGAGTGTGCAAGAGACAATTAAAAATTGGCTTTTTTGCAATTGAATATTTATATTTTGATCTGTTGAATCAGCAATGTTTTTGACATCATCACATAGTACATCATGCAGCACTTTAGTAAATTTATCAAACATTTAAAATTGCATTGAAAAACTACCACAAAAATGAACAAAAACAAAGAGCCAAAAGTCATCAAATGCTGCAACAAGAAAGTTTCTCTTGTCATTTTCATTAAAAGCCAATATTGGTTAGAGAATAAAATTTTACAAAAAAACTAAAATGAGCTTTTCTATTACGAATGCCACAAAAACTTTTGCGCAAAAAAGTGCATTCATTCGTATAGAGAGTAAGGGAAGAAAAATAGGCTCGCAAAAATAAACAATTGCCAAAAAGGCATAGAATGGTAGTGGTAGAAAAATCCTCACAGAATATTTGAAATAATGTGAAAACCATAAAAATAAAATTTCACAATCAAAAAAAGTTGTATTTGCCTCGCTTAGTCTCTTTTTTATGGCTCGTTCGGATTATAAAAATGACTGTTTTTGTAGTGCAATAAAATATTTTTTTTTCCTTTTTCTTTTATGTCACACATTTTTGGCATTTTCAGTTTGAAATGAACAAAAAATTTTATACATTATGAAAAAAGAGTATGGGGTAAAAAACCATTTCCTTATAGAAAATTTAACTGGAAAAAATCGACAATAGAGTTACACATTTGTCTAGAAAATACCAAAATAATACTAATAAAAATATCATTGACGTGATGTGTGTGTTGTGGCATTTGAGGTTGAATAGAAATTCGCGAGCTTATGCAGTTGTACTTTGCTGTATATTTTCATGAAAGGGAATCAAATATTTGTCAAAAAAAAATTGAAATTTTTCATTATTTTTTTTCTAGTCAATTTGAGTGCTTTAGAATGTTTTTTCTTTCATTTGCTGCTGTTTTACAGCTTTTCATCATGAACATCAAATGCACATTTCAAACATTTATATGCATATTGATTTTGCAGTTTCTCCCTATACATTTGTATATCAAAATGAGCCTTTCTCACCGAAAAAAAAAATATTTAAAAACAGTATAAGCGAGATTGCACTCGAATAAACAATCATGACAGTCAAAAGCGTATCTTTGACGATGCATTTAACAGACGAGCTGCAACAGGAAGCGAGTAAAACACCGACATCAAATGGCAATCACTTCTAACACTAAAAGCATCGGACGACATCTCTTTTGCTCGCTCAGTCGACATTTTTTTGCTAGGTGAGATAATTAGCAACGATAAATCACAACCAACCATCCGATAAGCGTTCAAAGCAGAAGTCAGGGAGAAAAATTGTTTTTTTTCTTTTTCTCTCTTTCTCGCTACGCTCGCTCATTGGGACAAATAGAGGATGAGGTGATTTTTTCTGACGATGCTTTTTTTATTTCATTCCATCATATACACGTACTTCATTTCTGGTTAGTTGCCGCTTGTCACCCTTTCCACCTCAATGACCCATGCCGACCGTAAAATCACAATTTATGTGAATTTTCTGCTGTATACATTTTTGGGATCGATATGCACGCATATAAGATCAATTGGCTCTTTTTCGCACATTCATAAAATCAAACCCTTTCCTATCGTTCATCATTAAAAATTATCTTCATCCTTTTTGATTTTTTTACTCTTTATTGGCATGTGCAAATACCCGCTTAATTCAATCATAATTACATAAAACGACTTATTTATTTTTAATTAAACAATGTTCTATGGCCTTTCTTTTTCATTCCATCCCTCGTCATCGTCGTGAGCAACATGAAAACAATTTGAAACACGCATTCTAGGTCTAAGCTTAATGATCGCCTTTCTGCTAATTTCTTTTTAATTGTCGGTGGCTTAAATTATCTACACATTTGTTGATTTTTCCATCGCTTCAACATTTTTCGCCATTCGCTTCCGTCTAATGACCGTGCCGTGATGATGGGATGGATTTTTAAATTGCTGATTGAGAAATCGAAAGAGTTTTGCATTCAAAGCAACAATTAGTGAATATGTACTTCATTCACAACCCTTCATAACCCCTTACTCTATCGAACATCAACAAAATGATCCAATTTGCTTTCATTTTGTTCTGTAAATAACTTTTATTTCCCTCCATTCCATTGTTTGATTGCAATTTTTATATGCGTTTACTTTCCATCATGATTAATTTGTGTATAACCCGCATGCATATATACACATGAGATTTCAAGTCCAAATGAACTAACTCAAATATGATAAGGTATATGTTAATACTTTTTTACATGCAAGTCTCTCTTTCTATGGATAAATGAAAATGGTAAAGAGAATGAGAAGAAAAAAAAAGTATTTCCTGGTGTAGGATCAAAGGCAATGCATTCCACTCGATATACGTTCACATTCATATATAGACCGACCTAATGGTAATTAATTCACAATAAAAACATCAACAGCCCTCGCCCCCTTATTCCCTTGGAGCTATTTACACCATGTATGAAAAATCCTCTACTGCAATAAAATATAATTGTTGGCAATTTTCATGACTCGACAGCGAAGGTAAAGAGAAGGAGGAGGAGAGATAGTCGAGGGTAATTTTCGTTGATTATTTTTTTCGTTTCTGTTACACAGTCAATATATTCTTAAATGTTAGAGAGAATAAACGAGAAAAAATACTAATTTGTTTACGAGAATTCATTATTTTTTGTTGGAAAGAAAACAAATGGGAAAGAAATTGCTGACCAATAAGCAATTATAAAAATCTACTATTTATTAATTATTGGCAATTTTCTCAGAAAATGTATTTATTCTTCTTCCCTTATTATTAATAAATAAAGATGAGGGAAAAAGTTTGTAAATTTTATTCTTCACTTTCAATCTCTTACTTGCTTTTATAATTAAACAATTAATCACTTTCGCTTTGTGCTTTAATTTCACATGAAATTTCGTCATTTATCAATTGTATGAGACAATGATAAAAAATGAATCAATTCATCCATGTCCAATGTTGTTATTAGTCTTTTAAATGACCAATTCATTAAAATATAAATAATAAAGCGAAATCAAATTACCTTCTAAATATTCTTCTCACTCTATGATGATGAGCATAAACATATAGAAGCATTTAATATTGTGACCCCATCAAATGTTTATTAATTATGCTTTATTTTGTGAAAAATTAATTTTTAATAACATTAAATCAACACTGTTATGTATGACAATAGACTTTTCTATATCACGATTTGATCATTAATTACACATTTAAACAAAAACACTTCTTTATAGCAATTTTCGAGAGCATTTAATAGACACAATGTCATAACAATACAAAATAACTTTTAAAAATATATTTTGTTTCATTAATGAGTAAATTCAGACTAAATTAAATTTAAACTAAAACATTAAGTATTCAAAATTATCATAAACTTTTTTACAAAATGTAAAACTGCGTCTAAAACCCTTCATTCACTTTTATATATAGTTGTTTTAGGTTAATTACAATGAAAATTACATCAATCATTCTACCGATGACTGGACATTATATTACAATTTTTTATGCGGTGTAAATACATGGAAGTGTATTTTCCTAAATAGACAAACAATTCATGTACATATGTGACAGACACACACACATTCCACAAAACCGCATAATCGATTTCGTTCTAATCGTCAGTAATTAATGAGAACATTTTCTGTAACATGTTGCTAAAAATGCCATAACAGAGGAAAATTTTGTCACTCTCGTTTCCAATTCACTGCTCATAAATCATTCTTGCGCTCTCTTTTTTTGTCTGTTTCGACTCACATGTCATTATATCATTTTTATCCACGAACAGCATTCCCTCTCAATTTATCACACGAAGAAGATCTATTTTTAATTTGCACAAACGGTATATGTGCTGTGCTGTGCTAAAGTGAGAGCACATTTATATGCACGTAAATATCTAAGATGAAGTTTACTTTTATGTTATTGAGACAACTGTAACGCTTTTCTATCGTATATAATAATCCATGACAATCTGCGTGATATGCAAAAAAAAGAGGAAAAAAAGAATCACACGACATGATGTAAAGCAATTATGTAATTATTTTATTTTGACGAGTGAACATGAAAAGAGAGAGAGAGAAGAAGAACGAAAGATAACATTCAAGGCAAGGCGATTGAATAAGCTCATAATTACCATCATTCATTCACTTGTTCACATTGCATACACACTTTACAGAGAAAGACAAGTGAATCAACTGCTTCCGAAAGCGACACAAAAATAAAAAAAGTGAAATGGGAGATGAGATTGCAATAGAGGAAACTGTGAGATAATGTAATTGGCTTCAATAATGTAACGAGCAATTATGTATGCTTGAGTGGAGGGATTAGACACTTTTGTAAATGATGAGTAATTGAGCATTTTTACTTGAGTGCTAAAAAAATGCTTTAGGAACTGAACTGATTATCTGGAAATGACTTTAAATGATAATCTCAAAAAACTATTCACAAGTTAATGATCTGTTTCTAAATTTACACTCTATCTTTTTCAAAGCTTTTCTTAAACTCTTTTCAATGATCTACATTGTCCTTCTTCTATTGTCTTCTCTACATGCATTTCTTTGAATGTTATCTCTTGAGTCTCATCCTTGAAATTTCATTCATTAAATTTTTTTCTCACTTCTTATAGACGTAAAATGATATGCAAGTCCACAGCAAGCAAGTTTACAACTTGATGATATTTCGTATACAAAACAATAAACAAAAATTGCAAAATGAACAACACAACATCTAATAAATTAATTATAACGATGTGATGTTAAGATTAATAATTTACAAATACAATGAGTGAGTGAGTATTTTGTACAATAGATTTAAGACAATGAAACATGTACGCGTTGACAAATTTAAATTCAACGAGTTGATATTGACAAAAAAGAGGAAATAAACTTCAATTTCATACAATAAGCAGTTGTTTTAATTAATTACTGTTGTTAAGTGAATTTGATTATTATTTTTATACTTTCTTAGAGGCGCATATCAAATGTCCAATTACTCCTCGCTTCATTTACCGCGCGTTATTATGCTAAAGTGTGGAGGAAAAACCGTGATAGAGAGAGAGAGAAGAAAGCCGAGCTCGAAAGAAATTCATTATATCGTTAATGTTGTTATAAAAAAGAAATAGAGAGAAAAAATTACAAAAACAACAACAAAATGAAAATGAAAGTACTCATCACGTCAAGCACAACAAAGTTCACGGACACGGCTTGTGCTTGAAATTGTTATTATTATTTTAATTTGTGTAGCAGGAACTTGCAGAAGAAAACACAATATGCTAGAGATAAGTGTTTTCAGGTTCGCAGCATAAACAAACCGTCAAATCTTTTGTGTACATACACTTAGGTGTTAATTATGTTGATCATTCTCTACGTTCAATTGTGGACAAAATTTATTTTTTGTTCTTGCTTGTCTTGTGACCTCACATCGTACATTAACATTTTTTTTTCTTTTTTCGTCGTAAATGAGTGAGAAAAGAAGTGTGGCAACTGGGAACAGATTTTGTGTGCTGCATAAATAATGAATTATTGAGAAGCGTGAGAGAGCTTATATGTGCAATGCGAGTGAGCTTGTTTTTATGCAGGAAACTGATTATGAAACTGATTCAGTAGTAGGTGACTAATGTACGCAAAAATAAAAAATCATTTGCGACCCAATGCGCGACATTAAAACCTTATTAAACGAACGAAATGAGGAAAAACTTTCTCTCAATTTTGTGCCATGAGCGAAGAGAATAGCCATCAAGCACTAGCTTTACACCCAGTGAAGAAAAAAATTTAAATTTTTTATTATAGACTGTGAAGTAAACGAATGTGATGTAAGTATGATTAAAATTAAGATATTCATCTGATAAGATGAAGTTCAGGCACTAGAATCGACTATCCGAAGATTATCTCTCTTAAGCCATCGTATCGTGCGGATTTCGAAAGTAAGAAAATTTTTATCACGTTCT
>JACWBX010004208.1:25589-37206 GCA_014622435.1 Polypedilum pembai
TGCTCATTGAGCTTTTTCCAATTCCCGGGAATCGAGTTTTCCGGGAACGGGAATGAGTGATCGGGAACGGGAATGAGTCAAAAACACTATGAAAATCACCAAATTTTTTAAAAAATGTTGTTAAAAACATTGAATTTTTACATATTTCATATAATTCACTAAATTATTACTGATAATTTTATCGCTTTCAAGAGATTTAAAGTAAAACAAATTTTTGGAAAAATTTTTGTAAATGCCACTGAAAATGGCTGGTTTTGAGTTTTTATCGTGTTTTTGTTCATTATTTAAGAAAATATATGAAAATATTTTCAATTTACCAAAAAATTGAAAAATTTCTACAAAAATTTTCAAAAATGTGTGTATTTGTATGGAGTCATTCCCGAAGTCGGGAATTCCCGGACTTTCTTCGGGAACGGGAACAGGAACGCGAATTCCCGTTCCCGGGAATTACCGGGAATATTCCCGAAAGGAAAAAGCCTAATGCTCAACTAAAAAGAACGGAAAGTAGCTGATCATTAATTCCAGGGGGATATACAGTGTTGAAAATGGTGAAGTTGACTAAAAAGTTTATAATGTACAGAAATTAAAATAATTGTGTCAAATTTTGATTTTACAAAGCTATATGTTTTATAGATTTAAATAAGTTTCTTAAAACAGTAACGAAAGTTTTAAATTTTTGTCACCTTTCTGTATAATCCTTTTTATCATTTTTTTGAAAAAGAAATAGTCTAGAGGACAAGGCAATTTTTTTTTTGAATCATTATTGGTATTCATCTAAAAAGCGCGTTATGAACTTTTCGTGTTGAGCATTCAATGAACGGATTTATTCTAAGCACATCAAAAACATTTCATGTTATTAATTATTAGATTAGGAGTTGTGAGTTTTTTAAAAGCACATGTTGAGAAAATTATTGTGTAAATATAATTCTTTTATTAAAGGAAAATCTACTTCTATAAATAAAAGAAAGCTTTAGATAATAATATCTCAATTTCTTATTTAATAATACTGTTATTTTGGAAATTCATCAAAATAATTTGGTTGCTTGATGTGAGAGTGTAAAGCTTCTTATTGGTCCTAAAAAGACGGGTGAAGTGTTGAAGTGAGAAGAGAAAAATTATTTATGATGATATACATGAGCACCATGATATTAATCGCTTGTTTACAATGTGTTTTCTTCTACTCTCTCCGAAAAATCTTCTTATTCACATTGAGTATATCGAATCTTCATTTAACGAATTTTTTTTCCACTGCAGCGAAAATCTCTCACATGCTGATTGCAAATAGTGCGAGACGAATTTCGATTGAGTTTATTCTATTATTATTATTGGAGAATAAATTTATTGATTCGTATTTCTCGTATATATATTTTCATAAAAAAAGAACAAAGAGCTTGTGTAAAAACGAAAAGAAAATTTTGTTAGAATTGAAAGAATAAACAAGAGAAATAGTAAAATACAGTATACATATCGAAATCACAAGTAGTAACGGTAATTCAACAATGATTTTTTGTGTGGCCCATATTCATATACACGATAATATTTATCATACTCAGTAGAAATGAATTGCTAATTATTGACAAAAATTGTTATTACTTTTTGATGTATTTTTTTGCTTCCTTCCATAAATTTGAATATTAGTATGCGGCAAATTACTGTTTAACAATGAATATGATGAAATTGGCCAATAACATGATAGAAAATTTACTTTTATATCAATTTGTAAAACATTTCACTTTGTCACATTGACTGTTTAATTTTGTAATTTTGTCATAATTATAGAATTTTTTTGACATTACAGAACCTATAAAAAAAACGTGTGAGAGAGAAAAGGCAATAAGAAAAAGCTTGTTAAAATGGATGCTTGGCTAACTGATGTAAGTATAGACAAAATAGAATATGCATTACATTTTTTTTAAAAAAAAAAATATTACTCTGAATATTGTGTAATCACAACATACACACTCTTTTGTAATGTTCAACAATTTCTCTTCGTATGTATGTACATTTAGGTGAAACAAATTCGTATTCCTCGACCAAAGTATAACAGCAGCTCAAGCTCCAGTGCACTTAAAAATCTTATCGAAAAAAATCTGCCACCACGAGATTACGATCTTGATTTGACAAAGAATTGCCGACAAGAGACACAAAAGTCATCGAGCATTATGGATGCTGAAAATTTGCAACACGCCTTTCAAGAGAAACTTTGAATGCCAATCGCTTAATGTGTGCCCTAGCTTAGCTACATGGTTAACTGATCTAAATGTTGAAAAATTTAGACCGTTGATAATGAAAATAACTTCACAAGAATTTTTAGAATTACAAGGCTATTTTTTGTATAATTAGTAATTTAGTTCTAAGGTCATATTATCTTATATTTAATGTCATTTAACTCATAACTCTTTCAATAATTTTTTTCATTGAACATAAAGACAAATATCTTGCAACTTAAATTTCATAATTTAAAAGTGACAAAAAAATTATTTTCTAATTTCGTATTTAAATATTTCATATAAAAAATATTTTACCTTTTATTTGTACAAATAAAGAAGAACATTCAAGAAATTAATACATTGCGTTTTATTCTACCAATATTTTCTCTATAAATAACGGTTATATTTTTATAGCAATATTTTTAAAAATTTAAATAATTTTTGTTCGTTACAAACATGAAATAAAACTATTTTGTTTATAAACAAAATATTTCAGTGAAAAAATTAATTTTATTTTTAAAAAATTGTTTGGATGAGAATAACTAAACAAAAATATTATAATTTTCAATAAAATGACGAAAAGTAAGTTGAATGGTGTGAATAAGAAAAGCAAATATCCACGCAAAGCCGTGCACTAAGAAAAAGTAAAAAAAAATTGAGAATCAAATAGTTTCCAAAAAAAGTTAAAATTTTCAACTTTCTTCGACAACTTATCGCATAATTGTGTTTAATTAAATGACACTGTGATTAGAAGAGGTGAATAAATGTGTTTAATACAAGAATTGAATACAAAATCACTGAATTTACTTTTTATCATAAAAACTTTATTTTTCTCTGTATTTGGACTAATTTTGAAATTTCATTTTTCGTGGCCAATTTTCATTTCAAAGATAAAAAAACCTTGTTTAGTTGTAATAAATAAATGTATTTAATTAAAATAAACAAATTATAATCTTGTGTGAATGAAAAATTTCGCTAGAAAATTCTAAAATAATAATGTACATAAAGAAGGCGAAAATAGAGAGAAAATATAAATCTTCGGAATAGCAGCTGGTTTCATAATTCTCAATTTTATCTCTCATTACCGTTACAGTGAACCATTTGACAACTAAAAAATCAAGAAAAACGATGTTTTGGGATATAACAT
This sequence comes from Polypedilum pembai, assembly GCA_014622435.1. Lineage (NCBI taxonomy): Eukaryota > Metazoa > Arthropoda > Insecta > Diptera > Chironomidae > Polypedilum > Polypedilum pembai. Next base: position 28,947 of record JACWBX010004208.1, read on the forward strand.
ATTCTAATAATGCCAATATTGATGCATTACTGAACAAAGAAGATTGTACGCTCAAAGAGCTCCTAGATGAAGAAGATATTTTACAGGAATGCAAAACTCAAAATCAGAAATTAGTCAAGTTGTAAGTACATGCATACACATCACATTATCTCTAAATTAATTTCTATCTATCAGACACTGTTTCTTATCAATTTTTCTCTTTTATAAAAAAAAAATAAAATTGTTTTCGTTTTTGTAGCCTCAATCGTCCTGAGATAGTAGATGAGCTCATAGTTCTAATTACAACCGAACCACCAAGTGATCTAGATGAAAGACAACGCTTTTTACATCCAAATGTGGCTTGTGAAATTTTAACGTCTGACTTGCCCTCACTGCAACAGCGAATAGCAGAAGATCAGACTTTACTCAACAAGCTCTTTAGTTTTTTCGAGCAAACAACTCCGCTCAATCCCCTTCTTGCGTCATTTATTTGTAAAACTTTTGGCACTCTCATCATGAAAAAGATGGAACAAGACTGGTTTTTATATCAAACAATTTGTCTTCACGTTCTCGAGTTTATAAAATCAAAAGACAACTTCCTTGATGTGATGCTTCATCATTTTTCGATGCCCGTTGTCATGGACTTATTGCTCACAATGTTAAACGAAGTAGAGGATGCAAAAATGAAGAGTTCATTTCTCGAGTGGATCAACGAGAAGGCATTAATTGAAAAGTTAATTGATGTCCTTCATGTGCCAGAGGAAAGTGAAAAGCATGCGATTATCGCACAATTTCTTATTGAATTAATCAAGACTGGTCGTTGCAATCGTCAAAACGACACGGAAGATCGAAAGAGCTTACCGAATCCATTGTTGAATCGAATGGAAGAAACACAGACTACAACGCGTCTAATCGATGCGATATTATGCGAGACACGTTCCGAGAGCGGTATTTTGTCAGGACTTGCGGTGCTATTATGTTTATTGGAAAATTCAATTATTCAGGAACCTGTCTCACAATCAGCCTTGCAGCAAATCATCGATGCCGAAAAAGAACATCATGATGAAATTGTAGCATCACTTATGAGCATTATTCAACCCCGTGTTCATCAACTTTTTGAGCTTCTTTTGAATCCTCCAGTGGTATGATTTTTATTAACATAATTGATTTTATGAAACTATTTACACATTTTGTATAGAAATCATTGGATGAAAGTGAAGGAGAAGTAACTAGAGAAACGAATATAACACCCTCATTAGGAAACACTAGGCTGCAGATATGTAATTTATTCACAGTATTACTAGAAACTGAAAATTCATCAATAATTGAAGAGTAAGCTCGTGAATCATGATGTATAACTTTATTTTTTGACCTTTCTTTTTCTCCTTTACTTTAGAATTTGTAAAACAAATTTTTTCACCGAGTTGCTCAATTTATTTAAGCAATATTGTTGGAATAACTTCTTGCATAATTATGTAAAAAAATGCTTCGTGTATGGTGTACAAGCGTTTGATACAATACCAAACAACACTCACCTAGTGATTTCTGCCTTACAAAAGCATGTAAGTTGAACAATAAAACGTTTAGAAAACTTAATTTATTTACAAATATACTCATGTTTTTCAGATTATTGTTGATTGTAAACTCGCTGATAAATTGATAGACTGTTGGAATGAGAATGCAATGAGTCAACAGAAAGGTGGAAGACGATTAGGATATATGGGACATTTAGTCGATATACTTGGTGCCATTTTTTCAACAGTATCAGCATCTGATGAATTTCGTGCCTTAATTGAAAGCAGTTTGACAGATGCAACTGAAGGCAGCGGCGAGCCAATGGGTATCGAGTTATGGAATAAAATTATGCAATCGAATGAAGAAGAGTTGAAAGTACAAAAACGCTTTTTAGCGGACTGTGATCCAAGTGAACGACAAGAATACGGCCGTGATGGCATACTCCTCTCTGGGTTTCCGTCCAATACAGATGAGAATGATACAGAAGACTTCGCTTACAGCTTTAACACCTCAATGCAGTAAGCCATTTATTATTTTTATGTACGTAATTTTAATTATTTTTTATTGATACAGGAATACAGTAAATGGCATGTCAAATAAATATTTCAATGAAGATTTTACTAATGATGATGAAATGGAAGCACGCAGTTATAGGTTTGAAGAGGTATGTTTTCACTTATAATAAAGATAACATTAAAATTATAATATCATTTTTCACAGGCCGTTAGTAATAATATTTCATCTCTCTCTTTTGACGCCGATTTTGACAATTGGGATCAACAACAACATTATCAGTTCAATAATGCATTGAACTTGAAATCTTCAAATCGATATAATGAAAATCACGACAGTGATGAAGAAGAAGAAAACGAAGAAAACCAAAATGATCCGTTTAGGACAAGCGATCCATTTGCTGATACAACAAATCTTGCATCAACCGCAACAAGTGGTTTCGACGCAATAATCGGTAATAATAATATAAATAGCAATCATCTGCTGTATGGCTATCATAATAATAGTATTTTTGATCAATCAACAACAAACGATTTCCTTATGAACTTTTATGCGTCTCAATGTACTACTAACTATCCTTTTACGGCTACTACTAACACTCCTCCCTTTAATTCTTCGTATAATCCGTTCCATCATAATTTTATTAATCATCAAGCTAATGTTAATGAAATTGAAGATAGCAATAATGATAATTGGGCAAATTTTAATTCGTCGCCAGATAATTTTGCCGATTTTGATTCGCATTTTACAAGTATGACACCTGTTGAAGTTGATGCAACAACCCCCACTAATCCGCCACTATCTACAAATGCTCCTATTCCTTTTACTACATTCGGTTTGAATGAGGACGATAATGATCAAACAGAGACAACGACAGCACCGTGTTTTGTGGCAACTACACAAGTCATTGAGATCTCAACTGTGCCCCCAACGCAGGCAGCAGCGAATTCAGATAATGAAAAACATGAAAAGGAAGACGAAACTGTTCAAGAGTCTACAAAACTAGAGTTTCAACTTGGTCCAAGTGTTGCTAATAATAACAACAGCATTGATTCCATTATACAGAAAACATTTATTCCGGCACTTGATGAACTTGACGACGAAGAATTTTTCTCCTTGCGTGATGACTCTAATGAGATGAGTAGTTTAACTGATGATACAGATAAAAAATTAATTAACAATGAAAACACTGATATTCCGGATGATGATGATGATGATTTTGCATCAGCAGATGAAAGGTATTAATTTAATTTAAACATAATATTTCGTTTTTAAAATATAATTTTTTTTAGTTCTAGCAAAGGTAATTCAGAAGATGATACTAACAGTAATGGTGGCGATCAATTTGCTGATTGTACATTTACATCGGGAATAACAGATGAAATTAACAGATTTAGTAATGATGAGCACAAGAGTAAAATGAACGGTGTTGAACGAGAAGAAGTTAAATGCGATGAATCTGATGAGTATGCATAACAAAATTTTCATGCTAGACTTGTTCTTATAGATTTTACTTTATTTTTGCAATAAAACAGTGATAAAACGATAACGACCGATGAAATTAATGCTAAATCAATCGAAATGGTACAAACAAAGATTGCACAAACAACATTAGACGAAAAAAATGAAGTTGAAGCTTCATCACCGATTGTGCCATTAGAAAATGGATCTGCTTAAAACAATGAGAAAGCGCGAGAAAGAGAAGTAAACAAACCAACTTTTATTTTAGTACATCTTATAAAATAATGGGACTGATGACTGAAAAAATAATAATAAATTCACGCATACACACACCACAACAAGCAACTACACATATTTCTATTTTATATATTACCACGATGTATGGTAAAAGGATATAATCACATTCACTCTAACAGATTTTCCACCATAAACATATAAAAATAGTAAAATGCGCCAAATAAGTATCTGTTGCGTCAGATAACTGAATATCCTTCTACCTTGCTCTCAATACAATACATAAATATAAACTTGATAATTAGCAAAATATTCATATCACAAGAAATCTTGAGAAAAAGATAATTAAATTTGTACTTTAGGCTGCAACTTTAATAATTTGAAAAGAGATGAAAATAAGTGGAATATTTTTTAAAATTATAATTCTTGATGGTTTCTTATTTTGCAAAAAAAATAGATTTTTTGTGTAAACGGGTCTTCCTCGCACATTCATCACACACATCATAGCGAAAACACCTTTCACTTCCTTTTGACTGCTTTAGTTTTTTCTCGTTTTAGTTGAACGAGTAAGTTTTTGTACATACGTATATATAAGTCAAACAAACCCATTACATTTTTGAAAAACACGAACAATTTCCAGCCTTATTACATATGATGAGAATGAAAAATACAATATTTAATTTCTGTGACAATTTAATGTTTTTTATACACTACAATGAATATTTGAAAAAGAAAATATTTCAAGAGTGATGAATGAATTTTGTATAGAAGTGGAAAATTACTATAAAAAGCAAAGACATTTTTATTAGAAAAGTGAAAAAGCAATGCATAAAAAATCCTTCACAGGCTTCATAATTATTTCTCAAGAATGAGTAATTAATTAAAATTAAATTTTGAAGAGAAACCATACGTGTGTTTCATATATAAGTGTACAATTTAGGTGGAGATAAATTAAATTATAAGGAAAGGAAAATCACACTTTGTAAATGAATATTTGATATTTACGCATCAGAATGATTGTGTCGTAGAGTTTTGTATCATTATTATCTATTAATATAAATTAAAGCACTTTCCTTTAAATTTATCATTTTCCCTATCAATAAAATTTTCAAATTTTCTGTCTATTTTTTGTGATCTTCTTATGCACACACCAAAGTCTAACTCAAATACAAACTTTTATTGCAATTAACCATTTATCTGCAAATTAAATCCGCACAACGAATTACAAGCGAATGATGGTTATAATTGTTAAAATTTTGCCTCGTTGAACCTACGTTTTTAGAAATTTTTGATTTATAAGCTTGCAATTTACCAAATTTATATAATTTTCGGCTTTAATTATTATTGAAATTTTTAGCATTTGGCTTTTAATATTTAGGAGATAGTGAAAATCAGTGCCCAAAAATTTTTCTTAACACAACAATCTGTAGTTTTTGTATCAGTTTTTTGCTCAATATTTGTTTGATTCCTTTAATCCATTTTCTATTTAATATTCTCTAGTTATTAAGTTTACTTCGTGCATAGTAAGAAGAAAAAGTTATTTAAAAGAATGTACAAGATCAAATGTGAAAAGATAAAAGTGCTTATTGCCTATAGATACACAATAGATGTTAGAAAGACAAAGAATTGTCATTAAATATACATTTTGCATAAAATTCGTCGTTGCTCATAAGATAAATGTCTCAAAAAAGAAAAACTTGCCAATGAAATTTTGTAAACTTATACATTTTTCTCTATTCAAGATTAAAGTTTATCATAAAAAGTATACTTTTCCTAAATTTTCTTTAAGTTTTTACTTCATTATTAAAATAAAGACTGATCTCAAGAGATCATAATTGAAATTTGTTTAGACTCTTGTATATTTCTTTATTCTTTAAGCATGCCACTAGAATATGTAGAATGAAATCAAAGAATTTTAAGATAAATCTAATGCATATCATTTTAGAAAATATAACTTAGATAAAATTTTACTATTGCGTAATATTTTTCACGAAAATTGTCCCTACATTAAATGTGCTTATATATTAAACAATGACTCAGTTTTAAATACAATTTAATGTTTATGAAGAAGACGATAAACTGAATTTTGAATAGAGAAAATGCATAAAAAGCTTTTGAATTGTATTGAAAATTGTTAATCACCACAGTTTTTTTTACTTATTGAAGGATTTTTTCTACATCAAAGTTAAAAAATGTTCATAGGGAAAAACAGTTACCTGATAACACGCATGCATATAAAATTAATATAGTCAAAAATTAGGTTGCAAAATTACAATTTGTAATAATTTATTCAAAAACATTCACGAAATTTTATGAGAACGTATCCTGAAGTAAATCAATAATTTTAATCAATTCAATCATAACGATCATCCTAATGATTTTGCTTAGGATGTGTTCATGTATGAATTTAATTCTTTAATTGGATGCTACGATGTATGACAAAACAGGCAATAGAAGCTCTTTTAACAAAAAAGAAAACTAAAATTTATAATAAAAGACACAAAAATACAGAAAGACATTTCCGAAAAATGTTTTTTTTATTATGCGAAATGAAATGCAATCATATAAAAATTAATTTTATAAAATGAATTGAGATCAAATATAGTTCCATCAAATCATTCCGCGAAATATTTAAACGAAAAAAATTATTTAAAATTTCATAACATCCCTCATACAAACAAAAATGTCTTCACATGCAAATTTTCCTTCACGTGCATACATTCGCTTGATTGTTAATCGAGAAGTTAGTAGAATGGAAAATAAATGGTGCAATAATGTGATTTTTCCAAAAAAAACATAAAAACATAATAAATGAAAATTATATCATTTAAAAATAATACATTGATAAAATGTCTTGTGCCTATTAAATTAAATGATAAAAAAAGAGAAGAAAAACTTTTAAAAATTCTTTGTGTCTCTTTTTAACACTATTTTAAGGTACCTATATTTTTTGCGTAGAAAATAAAAAATAATGATTTGAAATTAGACAAAGGAGAGAAATAAACTTTTGAAACGTTCTGTGAATTCTTTTATGAGATTCGACATGAGTGAAATGTATTTGTATAAATCTCAAATTATTTAAAAAAATATGAAATATTACTTCTGTGATTCTGGTCTGCAGATTGAGCAATTAATTCCCTTTTGCTATTATTAAATTTGCAATATTCTTGTAATTGAAACACCTCATTTTTGTCAGTCTCTTGATCTGCAGTAAAGAAACTTTCCTCCTAAATATCAATTTTTACTCCTCAATGTGTGTTAATTCCTCTATCCTCATCTCTCAATGTGACTACTTACATATACCTAAAATTATTATTACAGTTATTATGTATCCATATTTATGCAAATAAAAATATATGAAATTCAAAAGAAAGTGCGATCATTAAAAGAGATGATAAAAAGTGCTGCTTGATGAAAATACAAAACGACCTCGATTTTTTGACTTTGTAGTTAAATAGAAAGAATCAGTTTCTATTAAACTTAAATTTATAATTAATTAACATGTCAATAAAAAGAGATGAAGAAGAAAATTATGCCAAAAATTGTGAAACTTTATTTGGTTTCTTAATAGAATAAATATGCACGAATATTGCTCCCTATTTTGATTCAAAGAGACATTAAAAAAGAATTTAAAAATCTCTAAGAAAAGAATTTTGTGCAAGTACAGTAAGCAGTAATACCTACGACAGCTAAGAGTTGAAGCAAATAATTAAATACTCTTAAAATTTGTGTGGAAATGTTATAGATAATTTAGTAAAAATATATTAAGGTGAAGAAATGTTTATTATGCAATCGGAAAAAAAATATAAATCAAAACAGTTAACGATATGCTTCATTTTCATAGATTCACTACTTAAACAATTTTTATGTTTTTCATTGACTCTTAAAAAATTGTTTTTGTGTATTTGAGACAACATAAACATGAGCTTTAAAAATTTCAAGTAGGAAAAATAAGAGAAAGAAGAAACATTCAAAACTTTCAGTGCAAATCAAATCCTTATCTACCTATATAATGTAATGAATATCATTTATTCTTTTTCTTCTAACTTAATCAATTTCACTTACAAAAATTTTTGTTAAACAGCGAGAAAAAAATAAATGCATAATATTATGATGATGATGTCAAACCTCTTAAAAGTAAAACACACGAAGAGACCAATCTCTCAAATTAAAATATTATAAATTGAACTATTATGTAGCATTCAAAAGAAAAAAAATGGAAATAAAGATAAAATAAAGAAAATGCATAAATATGCAAGGGCTTGTGTGAGCTTTTAAACAGATTAAAATCATTTCAGATATTTTTTTAATCACATTATTTTCATTTAAAATACATAAAAAGTTGATAATAAGATAATTTGTGTTTCTATTTGTCAAGTGTCCACTTTCTGTATTATTGAAAAAAAATTACAAGACTTAACATAAGCTTTTGATAAGTGCAAAAAAAGTTTCATACGGGTAAACTAAATTTTCGAGTGAATACTATAATTTTTAAAATAATAATAATAAACACTCTTTTTATTGATTTATATATGCTGTTTTACATATGTATTGTAAT
>JACWBX010004208.1:37656-51200 GCA_014622435.1 Polypedilum pembai
ATTAGGTATAAAGTTTCAGAGCTCTAGCAAGTCGGAAAGTTGTCGAAAATTGAGTTGCAAGATTTGTACGTTACAGACAGACAGACAGACAAGAAAGTAAAATAAGAAAAACGTTGTAAAAATGCATAAATATGCAAGGGCTTGTGTGAGCTTTTAAACAGATTAAAATCATTTCAGATATTTTTTTAATCACATTATTTTCATTTACATAAAAAGTTGATAATAAGATAATTTGTGTTTCTATTTGTCAAGTGTCCACTTTCTGCATTATTGAAAAAAAATTACAAGACTTAACATAAGCTTTTGATAAGTGCAAAAAAAGTTTCATACGGGTAAACTAAATTTTCGAGTGAATACTATAATTTTTAAAAAAAAGTATATAATTGCGCGCAAAAAAGTAAATATTATTTTTTTGATTCACGCAATAAGTCTTTCAATGAAGATCAACTAAAATCAATTCAAAGTAGAATAGTATAAAAATAAAAATATTATAAATGTTAGATGAAGATGAGAATATGGACGATTTTGAAAATCAAATTCCATCAAATAAAATTTCTTTGAATAAGCAAATTGCACAGCTGAGAGTTGTTAAACAGCGTTTAGATACTCAAGGCTTCCTAGTGAATAATATTGAGTTAGTTCAGTTGCCTAGAATCATAACAAGATCAATATCATCATCAAGTACTTCAAATATTCATCGAACGATCTGTTTGTCAATAGTAGATCTAAAACAAAACTGTAAATTCGATAAAGATTGCTGGCAATTTCACAATATTCTGTTCAAATCAGTTCTTCTTTACGGAAGAGTCACTATCAAAAGTGAATCAACTAAAAATGAAAAAACATTCTACACTATTAACATTGATGATGAAACGGAGTCCATTGATGGATACATAAACAAGAGCACACAATTGGAAACGAGCAAAAATAAACAAAGCATGACTCTAAAAAAGAATGAACTCGATAGAAGGGAAAAGGAAACTGGAATAAACTTGAGAGGTGTTTATTATGACAAAAATTCAGTTGAGTGCCAAACAATTCTTTCTAATCTTAAAGGATTACAAGAAATGATACAAAAGAATGTTTATAAATCTGAAAAAAGGTTTCCTCTTGGTGTTATTAATGAAAACTGTCTAATTTATGCATTCCCATTCGTCAAAAACAATGATGAAATTCGATTAAACATATTTGATATTTCTCAAAATGACTCGTTAGAGCTTCCTTGGAAGAGAAATCTTAATCGCCTGTATAATGAGAGTTATCGAAAATAAAGATGATTTTTTGTTTAAATTCACTTTTATTTAGATAGTAAAACTTCATGTCCAAAATGTTTTCATCGCAAAATAAAAAATTGCTAACAAAAGTCAATTTTGAATTAATTAAACAAAAAATTGATAGGTAGTTGTATATATGAATGGGAGAGAAGAGTTATTGTTCGAATAAATTTCTTAATGAAAAGCAAAATTGAAAATATAAAGTTGAACATATTTAAGCATTTTTTGCACGAATTGCAGAACGTTTGCCGGTAACAGCTTGGAAACCTGACTTGATACTAGCCACTGAACATCGTGATCCACATGATTCACATTGTAAAAAAAAGAGACGTGTGTCTTTTTGCAGGATAGTTTCAGGCGATCGGCAGGTATGACAAGTAACATATTCTTTAATATATCTACAAATGTAAAAAAAGATTATAACAATTAGCAAGATTTTGTATGTAATATATATATACCTTCTTAAAACGTTCTCAATTTGTTTAGGTTGGAAACGTCCTTTGATGATGAGTTGTGAATTTCCATCAACTGAACCACTTGTACCCAATTCAGCTAATAAAAAGTCAAGAAGATGTTTCTGTTGTCTGTAAAAGTATATTCATATAATATTAAAAAATTTCATTCAACTGTATTTTATATTACCTATGGAGTGTTTTACAGATTTCAGTAAAATTGGCGAATGATGTTTTCTTAGTACCGACACGAAGAACTTGTGGTGGTCTCATTACAAATTTCGGTTTGCGACCAGCGGCCATATCAGGATTCTTCTCGAGAATAATTTCAAAAATGCGATTGAGCAGCTCATCATAAGTGTAATCGCGATCAGAGCCATGCCACTGATCAGTGTTGTTCACATCAACTATTAAAAAATAAAAGATGATTTTTTAAGAAATAGATTCTTTAAATTAGATAAATATAAAACATATTATTTTTGTTAGTATTAATGATTTCTTCTACCTATCTCAGGATCAATAACACCGTTTCCTCCACCTCCTCCGTCGTTATCGGAAAGGCATGTATTTCGAAAATACTCTTGTTATTTCATAAGCTCATCATTTCATCATTTTCTATTATTCATATTTATGTTAGTCATTTACAAACTTACCATTCTCATTCTCCTGATCGAGTAATTCATTGATATCAGCTTTTTTCTTTTTCTTCTTTTTCATTTTTTCCAGATCAAATGTATCTTCCATTCCCTCTTCTCCTTCAATGTCGATGGCCGCAGAAGTTTCTTCATTTGCTTCTTGAAGAGCAGTTTCAAGTTCATCCATATTGAGTGGTTTTTTCACCTTCTTCTTTTTTTTCTTTCCCAAGTTTTCTAAATCAAAATCATGATCTATATCATTTCCTGCATTTTCCGTGCTTTCTTCATTATCGACTGCACTGGAAGTTGTTGTTGTTGTTGTAACTGGATTACTATTTTCGTCTGCCAACGCTGCATCTAAATCGAAAGTAGTCTTCTTTTTCTTCTTCTTTTTAACTAAAGTTGGATCAAAGATCTGCAAAGGAAATTGTATTTCTTTATTTACATTTATCGAAAATTCTATTCTTTTGTGATTAATAAATAGAAAAAGCCATGTGCAGAAAATTCTTGAAAGAAATTTAGAAACATAGCATTTATAGAAGTAATTTTAATATATTTTACTTACTGCGTCTTCTTCTGCCATGTTTGATTACTTCAATTAATAAACGTTGACTGAATTAACTTTTATCACTGTATTTTTTAGAAAATATAAATTTTTATTCGAATGATGAAACTTTTTCCGATCGAATCCTAGGTAAATGATGTTTCATAAAATTCCATGAGAAAACTGAGCAACAATAATTCACACAAATCTGTAAATTGTTCGAAACAACAGAAATTAATTTTTAATGTAGCAGTATTTGAGCCTATAAATTAGTTATAACTATGGATATATTGTGCCTTAAGTGTGTTATACTATTGATGTTTATAGGTAGGTATCTGAAATATCAAAAATGATGAATTTAAACATAATTAATTTTTTGGGTGTTGCCGCTTTTGAATGCCATTTATATCCAATTATTGTTTTCAGGAATCTCTCTTTCACAACATGATTTCGATGAACACAAATCAAAAAAATTAAGTTGGTGTACTATCAGTGATGAAGAACAGTTTAAATGCCAAAATTTCACATTGGCACTCGAAAGAGACAAAGCCATATTTGACGATGATTATATGCATCTCAATTGCATAAAAGGATATAATACAGATGAATGTATTAAAATGATTGATAATGAGAAAGCTCATATCATGTCACTTGACGCTGGTGAAGTTTTCGTAGCTGGCCGTTATTTTTCATTAATTCCAATAATGCAAGAGACTCTTGAAGGTGGCTTGAGAAATTCGTATGCTGTTGCTGTTATCAAGAAAGACACACTGTATGATGTTCATCATATACGTGACTTAAGAAACAAAAAGGCTTGCTTTGCTTATGTTGGTTCTCAAGCTGGATGGAATATACCAATTTATACTGTATGTTTATAGATATTTAAAGATGACTCATTAATATTTAAAAAAATTTCTTTATTCTTTTAGCTCATGAAAGAAGGAAATATGGAGATTGTTGATTGTAATAATCATGTAAAAAATGCAATTAATTTCTTTGGTCAGTCATGTGCTGTTTACTCACTAATCAACAAATATAATCCAATTGGAGATAATTCAGACAAGTAGTTTCTGTTATTCGTAAAACATTTAGAAATATTGATTTTCAAATTCATTCTTTTTTAGACTCTGTCATTTGTGCACTGGAAAAGTTCCTGGAGGCTGGTGTACAGCAGCTGATCCTTATTTTGGATTCGAAGGTGCTTTTAGATGTTTGATGGAGGCTGGTGATATCGCTTTTCTTAAACATACGACTGTTAGAGAAATGATAGAGAGCAAATCATTCAAAGATGTCTCTGAAGACTCGCTACAACTTTTATGTAGAAACGGTGATAGAAAGCCAATCAGTGAATATTTAAATTGCAATTGGGGTATGGTGCCTTCAAATGCTCTTGTAACATCGTCTGCACGAAGCATTGAAGAAAGAAAACAATATCAACGATTTTTGCAATCTGCAGTTAAACATTATTCTCGAAAACGATCATATAACTCAACGATAAATTCTAACAATAATAATTATAATGATCGTTTTAATAGACTCGATGATCAGTTTAACAGGAACCGTTTTAATGACAATAGAGATCCATTTGAAAGATCAACCACTGAAAATCCTCTTAATGAGACAATTTTGTATGAAAATTTTGAGCTCTTTGAGTCGTCACGTTATGGCAAAAAATTAAATTTAATGTTTCAGGTAATTAATAAGTAATTGTTGGAGAAACTTCAATTGATAGAAATGCTTTATATTCTTATAGGATTCAACTTTTGGACTTATCTCAATCGAAGAACCAAAACAAACTTTTAAATCATACTTAGGTGATCATGAAAAAATTATTTATGATATTAGACAGTGTCCAGTTGGTCGTATGACACTTTGTGTTACATCCGATGCCGAATACGAGAAATGTGTTAAAATGAGAGTGAGTTTGTATTATATTCAATTTTATAAACTCATTAACGAGAATTCTTTTATTTGTTTTTAGACTGCGCTTAAAGCTCAATTAGTAAAACCTGAAATGGTTTGCCACAAAGCTCACAGTCACATAAATTGTATGCAATCGATTCAAAGCGGAATTGCTGATGTGGCTGTTTTTGATGCTGCTGATGTTTACACTGCAGGCTTGAAATATGATCTTATTCCATTCATGTCTGAAGTATACAATTTAGGAGAACCAGAATATTATGTGGTAGCTGTCGGAAAAGTTGAAGATCCATCAACTGAATTAACTTATTTAAAGAACAAATACACATGTCATTCTGGTATAAACACTGCAGCAGGTTGGATTTATCCTATGGCATATTTAATTTCAAATGGTTGGATAAGACCATATGGTTGTGACAGCATGCGAGCTGCTGCTGAATACTTTACAAAAAGTTGTATTCCCGGTGCAATCAGTAACGAATATAACATTGGTGTTCCGTATGATAACATGTGTGATTTATGTCACGGTTCGAGTTATCGCTATTGTCGAAGAGATGCCTCTGAAGATTATTACGGTCACACTGGTGCATTTAGATGTCTTGTCGAAGGAGGTGGACATGTTGCATTCGTTAAACATACAACAGTTTTCGAAAATACTGGAGGAAAACGTAAAGAATGGTGGGCTCGTGATGCTCTAGACGATGATTTTGAATTGCTCTGTGCTGATGGAACACGTGCAAATATAAACAATTACAGAGAATGTAATTTGGGTAAAGTAAAATCTAACGCAATTGTAACACGAGGAGGAGAAGGTTACAATCAAAAACAAATCGACGCGTTTATCAATTTATTCGTTTACGCTCAGCAGTATTATGGTCGTAAAACACCAGATGATTTTAGTTTCTCAATGTTTTACTCACTTCCACCTTATCATGACTTGATTTTCCAAGACTCAACACGGCAGCTTACTGTCATTCCAACAGAAAAACGTCGATGGGATATTTATTTAGGAGCAGACTTCCTTAGAGCTCGAAGAATCACAGATTGCGATTCATCTGCCCGTGCTGTATTCTCACAGCAATTTGTAATCTACATTCCAACACTTCTACTAATTTTTATTTCAACAAAACTCTTCTTTTAAGCTATAATGTTAAGTAAATAGTTTTAGATATAATATTTCCGTCCAAAAATTAATTTTTGCCTTAATGCTCTATAAGAAACAAATATGTTAATGATATAGAAGAATCTCTCATGACCGTCCGTTCGTTTTTATAAGTACCTAATAAATTTTTTAAAATTCGAAAAAAATTATTATGCATAATTTTTATTCAGTTGAGATCAAAACATTCATTGTTAATGTTTAATGTTTTAGGGTAGCAAATAGAATTTCGTATACTTTTCATTTGTTCAAAAAATTTTATTTTCTATATTCTGTGGCATTGTTCTTTACTTATTGTGATTTTCTCGTGTAGTGAAAAAGCTATTAAAAGTACTTAGCCCATTAATGAATCGTTGTTCAATAAATCAAAATTAAACAATGTATGAAATTGGGAAAAATTTCAAAAAATTTAGAAAAATTCATTCAAACGATTTTCGTGAATAATTTTCATTAATATAGTCAGTTCGTCAATTTGTTTCTATAAATTTTTAAGATAATATAATTAAATGTAAATAAAAATTGTACATAAATCCATTCCTTCACCCTCTTTAATGTTCAATAATGCATTCGAATGTTTTTTTTACAAATATTGAGCAACAAGTGAGCAATTTCTTCAATGAATTTTTATAAACAAACTAAATTTGTGTAAGACAATTTTGTCAAAAAATATAACTATAAGTGCCTTATATCGATGTAAAAAGTGTAATTATTTGTAAGATGCTCTTTGTTTCATAAATGTATAATATTTACAAGGTAAGAAAATATCTAAAATGATCAAATTAAGGCACATTCCATTGAATTTTTTATTTGTAGAAAGAAAAATGGGTTGGAATTTTTTATGCTGTATAACTCCTGAACGAACAAAAAAACGAGCAGTCATTGCTGATTCAATATTAGATTATTCACGATGCAATTTAAGTGAAATTCCAATTCCAGAAGAAGACCTGGATTTTGACGCATTGATTGAAATTGATTTTAGTTACAATAAACTTCAAGACCTTAATCCTATCTTGATGCGTGCGACAAATTTAAAACTGTTAAATCTTTCAGACAATCAGCTTCGTGTAGAATCAATTCCGGATCAACTTTCAACAGCTTTCAAAAATTTACAATCTATCAATTTGTCACACAATTATTTCGAGTCAATTCCGACTTTTTTCTCATCATCCAACTTCACTCATTTGCATTCAATCGATTTAAGTAACAATCCAATAGGAAAAATTTTAGATGGAACAATAACGGAACTCGTTTCACTTCGAGAATTACGATTGAACTCTTGCAATTTAAACTTTCTACCAGCAAATATTGCGAGATTAACAAATTTAGAAACACTAGAATTGCGAGAGAATTATCTAGAGAATTTACCATTGACAATTAAACTGTTAACAAAGCTTCGACTCCTTGATATTGGAAGAAATAATTTTGAAGAACTGCCTATAGAACTAGGATATTTGTTTTCTATTCAAGAGCTTCTTTGTGATGAAAATTGTTTAACAGACTTAAGTGTTGTAGGAGAACTCATCAATTTAAAAAGTTTAGACATTAGTTCCAATAATCTAATGTTGTTTCCTGAAGAAATTACCAAATGTACCATGCTCGAGACACTTTATGCCGATGTAAATGAGTTTGAAACGTTACCAGAGAGCATAGGAAATTTAACTAAATTAACAAGACTTAATCTTAATTATGTACGGTTAAAAACTCTAACGAGTGGGATTGGTCAGTGTGAAGCACTACAAGAACTCAATATACATGAAAATTATTTAGAATATCTGCCATCATCAATAGGTTTTCTTCGTAATCTAGAAATTCTAGTGGCATATGATAATCGTCTCATGCAGTTACCTCTCGAACTTGCTTCTTGCACTAAATTGACACATTTGAATGTGGCAAACAACAAACTCAACACACTACCAGATAACATAGGATATTTGAAAAACTTGAGAAGTTTAAATGTTATGGGAAATTTCTTGATGTATCTTCCTCTTTCACTCGGGATGCTTCAAAATCTAGATGGTTTGTGGCTCTCACCATATCAAGAAGGTATGAGAAAACCTAATTTACAAAGAGTTGAATTTGGTGAAATCGGCATTGTGTTGACTTCACCTCTTCTTGAACAAAATTACAAACCATATGATCAAAAAACTGCAATGAAAAATCAGTTTAAAATACACTTTAGCGTCAACAATAATTCTATATCGGATGAGAATGACGAAGACATAATGAAGCGAAATGAAAATGAAGAAAAATTACGATCGCCAGTTCAGACAACGAAAATGATGCGAATTCCAACACCCACACAGAGAGAACGCAAACGATTGGAAAAATTTGCAAAAACAATCAGCACAGAACGTAAGGATTTATCAAATAAACATTTTGAAATTAAAGAGGCTAGAGTCGCCAATATAAATGCATCAACTTCAGGAGGAGTGGCATATTCTAATACTCCTCGTCAGCGACGATCACTAGATCCAGAATACATAGAGATAAATAATTCAAACGAATTTCGACCTCTACCACCACCTTATATGGTTGCATGTCAGTATAGCAAAATGACTCCAATAGAGCTGGAAAATTTTCAAAAAATGAATAAAAACAATACGACCAATGACTACAGCTCTAACACAACAAGTCTTCCACTACCTTCAAGGAATGCATAAGCCGTGCAATTGAAATAAAATAACCGAGTCCGAAATATATGTTTTCAGTTGATGAATTTGATCAAATTATCTACTAAAATATTTTTAATTGATCAATAAGATTTAGAGACGTGGAGGATTTTTATTCGATTTGATTTATCAAAATTTCCTCAACTTTTTCTAAACTTTTATATAGAAAATAGTCGAGTAAATTTAGTTGACTTTAAAAAAATCAAGAAATTTCAATTTATCAATGTAAAATATTTTAGTTGAGTAATTTTCGTCAACAGACTCATCTTCAATTCAGGGCTCTGTAAAAATAGTATTATAAAACGAATTCAAACACGAACGTGCGATAAGGAATAAAAAAAATATCATAAAGTGCCTATATTAGAATTAATAACAAAATTATAATTGTATGAAAAATTTTATTTAAAATGCACAATTTTATCTTTTTAGACAATTGTATTTTTTTTACCAAAATGTGTCTTTTTATTATGAATCTTCATTCCAAATTTTAAACATTTTTGTAACAAATTTTAACATTTTTTATGTAAACGAAGAACATAAAGTTTTATTATAAATAATAAATACAGGACAATTGAACAAATTTATAAAATTCTAATAATTGTACATTAGGCTCCCCAGTTATCATGAAATCCATAGGCAGTATCTGAATCGGATCCATCCATATCAGAGCTCTTGTGACGATTTTCGAGATTTGGTGTTGTT
This sequence comes from Polypedilum pembai, assembly GCA_014622435.1. Lineage (NCBI taxonomy): Eukaryota > Metazoa > Arthropoda > Insecta > Diptera > Chironomidae > Polypedilum > Polypedilum pembai. Next base: position 47,012 of record JACWBX010004208.1, read on the forward strand.
GGCATTGATTGCGTTTGAAAGGAAAAATCATTGTTGTCTCTTTTTTGTTTGCGTTTTTTAACTGAGTTGTGTTTTGGTGGTCCCATTATTTCCTAAATGTTGACAAAAATAAAAAGTGTCATGCAAATATAATTTTTAGAATGAAATATTTACAGGCAGATTGTCAACAGATCCATAATGTGTGTTTTTGTGAGCCAACGTGGAGGGTTGTGGCATACTTATGCGTTGAATCAAATTATTATGATGCTGAGATTGTTTTGCATTTGCTACACCCAACAAATTTCCAATTCGAAGTGAACCAATTCTGAGGAAGCTGTTAGATTGATCTTTTTCTGCAAAGAATTTTATTTAATCAAAATTATAAAACAATAATTTATAGCAGTGTCGAACCTGTTATCTTTTTTCTAGACTTCGAAATTTCTGAAATGATGTTTGTATAATACTTTTAGAGAATTGACATCGTTTTAAATTAAATCTTTTTTTAAAAAATTTTTCTTTTTCTTAAATAGCATTTAGCGAACAATGTTTAATTCGGTGGACTAATTATGACACGAATTTCGTAGGAAAACACAAAAAAATTCCTCAGGAAACAAGTAATTAATTTTTTTTTTCTCTACGAGTCCAACAACTTTTTTCATGTAGTTACTCAGCTACCTTGTGTTTAGCATAGCAACTTTAATTATGTTAATTATGACTAGTAATTTGTTGGTATTTGTAAAAAGAGCATGTATCGCGCGCTCTTTTGCGCTTTCTTCAACCACTGAGAAAGATTCATGCCCTCAAAACTTTATACTATTTACTAACTTACATTGTATGTGAGCGGAGAGAGTAAATATTTTACATTAATAATTAATGAAAGTGTTTGTGAAGTAATGATCTATGAAGTACCTAGGTAACAAGAATGTTATTTTTGCTGTTGGGAGAAATTTTAATTACGTTTTCAATCAAGAAGTAAACGAAAAATTAATTAACGTCTAACTTAAAAATAAAAAATCATGCATATCAAGGTTATCAAATCAAGCATTAAAAATGCAAAGGGATGAATGAGAAAAAGAACTCTTAATTCTTCTTAATCAGCCATTTTCTACTTTAAAATTCAACTCATTAATGCCATATCTCTTTACTTTTTTTCTTTCCGTTGAAATTAAAAATGTATAAAATGTTAATTTTTGCTTTTTAATAAAAAATAATTTTTGATCATTTCAAATGTTAATTCTAAAAACACAATAATTTTTTATTATTATGGCTTCATTATGACGAGAGTGTCGGTATAAAGGTGTTTTTGAAAGCAACAGAAAATAATTTCATTTCAAATGCTTAGTGTGTGCTTAAATAATTAAAAATGCGCTAATAAAAAGTTATTGTTAATAATGAGTGAATAAATGTTTCATGCATTATTTAAGTGATGAAATAGGAAAGATGATTTTTATTAAAAAAGAGGATGCAAATTAGTACCAAAATTTTCTTTATTAGATTCTCTAAAAAGCATTTTGTTAGTTTTAAAAGCTACAGTTATCAAGCATTTCCCACTACTTAATTTCGTTTTGATCTCTTCATAAAGCTCGCACGATATCTCTTGCTCTTTCGTTGCGGCGGTGTTGTGTCAAATTTAGACGATACTGATACTTCGCTATAAATACTCTTTGTATCCTCTTGGCTTGTGTTTGAATTGAAATCGAAAAAGTATCGTAATGATTCATCGAAGAGAACAGAATAACTTCGCTGAATTGACGAAAGCTTCGATTGCTCTTTATACTCACTATTAAATGTTGATGCAGAAATAGAAGTTAGTTGTTTTTGATAGTCTAACGGCTTCTTTCCAGACCAATCCAATATGTCACGATCGGCTTCTGTGAAATTATTAAAAAGTCATTAAAATCTGTGTACACAAGCATTTTCATTGTGTCGCTTTCAAATGCGTTTCAAATAGCAAACACAAAAAATGGTTTTCATTAGAAATAGACCTCAAAAAAGAGGTTTATTTGATTGACAGGCGTGATATTCTTCCAGATAACAGCAAAACATATGACTTTAAAATGAATTTTTTGTCACTTTTTTGCTCTCTCTTTCACTATCTCGCACACCTGACATATATGATTTCCATTGCTTATAGAATAAAAAAAAACTCCGCGATTGATTGAAGTCATTGATACTTACTATAGACATTGCATAATATCTCGAATACATCATTACGACCGAATTGCATGGCAATATGAAGTGATGTGTAACCCTTTAAAAGAGAAATTGAGAAATGACAGATTTTGGTCACATATTCTTTAAAGTGCAATGCACAGTTGTGAATAAAATGCAATAATAATTTTTTAAAAAAGAAAACTCAATCAACCCCTTTTTCGCATATGTAGGTACATTATAAAATTTATATTGTAATAAAAAATTGAAAAATTTCACACACTCGCAAATAATAGGAAAAATATGTTTTCGATATATTTCATGTTTCACAAAAAAATTTCTTTACGCTATATTATATTTTAAAGTGGAGTGTGTAAGGTAACAATCCAAAAAAGCGACAGAGAACATAATTCAATTGAACAATTTGTTAAAGGAAGGGTTTACTCCGCGTATAAAGTGTAAATTTTACACGCTACGTCATATTGGAGGAAATTTATACAGCAATGATATTTTCATTTTAATATCAATTTCCATTTCCATCTCGATGAATTCAATTTTGAAGTTACAGCGCGCGTCGACAAGTCATTTGAAAAAACTCACCAATTCTATCAACTTTATTATCGATTCATGAATATTTTATGGTGTTTGGCATAAATTTGAATTAATCAAACATGTATTGAGAAGATATAGGATTAAAAAAAGCAGTTTGTTTAATCTTGTTCTATCTTTATAAGAGATCTTTTTAACTCGATCGAATCCCACTATTGAAATGAAATCTACATTCTTACGAGAAAAAAAAGAGCGTAGTTCTATCATTTTGCAAATAATGAGTCAGCAAGACTAATAAAAGCCAGTCATTATTATCAAACTCTATTAATTTATTTTTATCTATTCTATAGACAGTGAAAGAAATTACTACTTACCCCATTCTAGAATGCAAATTAAGAGAGAGAATGATCGTTACATCAACCAGAGTATGAAAAAAAACGAAGAAAAAAAAGAAGAGACAGTTAATGATAATAATTTACAAGAAATAATAGAATATTTCAATACGCGATTTAGCCGTTAAAATTCAAATCCAGGGGTTGTCTTTTTTGACGAAAAATCCCCTGAATATGCCCCTAAAACTGCTTTTTTGAAAGAAAAATTTTAAGAAATCACTGAATATTCTTCTTAACTGTACTTTACATTATAGTTTATGACTCAATATTTCCTTACAATTAGATAGAAAATGAAAATAATTAGAAATTCATAGTAAAATTAAGTTTTAAAAGAAATTTTGTAACGGCTTCAAAAAAATTGAATACATTTTGATCCAAATTTTGGATCAAATTTTATCTCCATGAAATTTTTCTATTATTTCTTGATGAATTTTAAAATTATCAAATAAATCGGGAAAATGCTAATTATGAAAAATAAAGGGAATTTCTAACAGTTTAAATTGAAAACGTTTGTTTTTTACAACATGAAAATTGAGTTAAAAAATTTTATAAAGCTTACAAACACATTTTAAGTACACTTTAATGCTTTGATACAACTTACGGCATCTTCCGTTTGTAAAATGAAGCTTTTTGGAAAGATAAAATGAGAGAATAAAAAAAATTAAGGATGATCTTTTATATTTAAATAAATATTTTAAGTTTAAGGCAAGAGGAATACAGATCTAACGAAATATGCAAAAAATAATAAGCTAAGAGAAACAAAAACCAAATAATGCAAAAATGTTTTTAATTTTTAATGTCTACTTTATTTGATAAATAAAACGTTTCGTTTGACTAAAAATGTCAATTATAAACAGTTCTGAAGCGTTTTTAAAATTTGACAAGAAATGTTTGAATCGTAAATTTTGTTTTTAAACATTGACAAAATTACTTTCGCACTATGGGCCAAAATTTTACAATTTTGGAAAAAAATTATTTTATTATATTTTCTTATAGCGCATTATTAGACGAATATTTTGAGGGTAAAAACTTTGTTCTAAGTGCTACCGTTCCCGAGATATGGCCATTTTAGTTTTTTGTAAACATGAAAATTAGTATTTCACTTAAACCATTCTAGT
>JACWBX010004208.1:51220-88535 GCA_014622435.1 Polypedilum pembai
AATCACTGAATATTCTTATTAACTGTACTTTACATTATAGTTTATGACTCAATATTTCCTTACAATGAGATAAAAAATGAAAATAATTAGAAATTCATAGTAAAATTAAGTTTTAAAAGAAATTTTGTAACGGCTTCAAAAAAATTGAATAAAATTTGATCCGGATTTTGGATCAAATTTTATCTGCATGAAATATTCTATTATTTCTTGATAATTTATATGATTATAATTTTCACACACCGTTTGAATGTTTGGATCGCATTTGAAGGTTCCAGCAATTAATTTCACACAATTCAAATTTCCATGCTTGCTTGCCCAATGCAAAGCAGTCTATTAGATGAATAAAATAATAACAAATATTATATATGCAACAATATAATAATAATTTAATTTATATACTCACATACTGGCGTTGATGTTGAACGAAAAGCATTCATCACATTAAATTTTAAATATCGATATTTTATGAAAAAAAATATAAAAGATGCAATTCATTAGCAATATAAACAAGGAAGAAGTCAATTGCCTGCATGTGTAGATTAATCGAGCAGACACAAAATGATTGAAATCTAATGATAAAGAGGAGAGAAGAATTCTCTCATTAATCTTCTTCGCTTGAACATGATGAAATTAGTGATTAAGTAGCTTAAGTTGCTTTTAATTCCCCTTATACGAAACAAATCGAATAATGAGTATTCTCAATGCTAACAAGTTCATAATTTGATAATTTTCTCTTTTTATTTCTCATTCTTTTGTATTTTACTTGCACGTTTCAATGAATGAATGAATGAATGACCATTAAGAGAATAACAGAGAGCGAGAACAAACGAAGAAGATATTTAATTTAAGAATACTTATGTTTGATATGTGGCACACGATAACTGTCTCTGAGAAAAGTGCGTTACAAGTAGCAATTTTGAATGAATGATAACAGAAAGTGTTTTCGAAAATTCTTTTAGTCATTTTTCGATGGTCTTCTTTTTTGCAAAAAGAATGAAAAAATTCACATGTTTGCTATTAAAATTGATCAGCTGCTACCACCACTACTTGTCCCATCCCATTTATCATGTAAAGGAGCAAGCAATAAAATTATAGTAATTTTCAAGGTGTTCTTTCTTTCTACTGTCGTAATATACATACTAACTTTTTTTTCTCTCTTGACGGGTTGACCCTTTAACTGGTTTTTCTTTTGATAAATTAATAAAAGACAGTAATAAATGGGTTTCATTTAAATTAACAAAAATTATCAGTTGCGCGACAATAAAAAAGATGCTACTTGCAAAACGAAAAGTAATTTCTTGAGCACGAGAAAAATGACAAGTTACTCACGGGTAAATATTAATTTACCTTTTGCAGAATGATCGCGCACCCGATTCTACAGAGAGGTACACATCTGTCTTCCATATTAAATTCATACTTAATGATTATTTATACTGTGTTTCCTTAACCACCCAAAGTCTCATTAATTTTTATTAATCGCATTCGATCTTTCTTTTTCTTTCTCGCGCGAGCGATTGTTTGTGTGTGTCTTTAGATCGATCGCCTGCTCATAACAAAAACAAAAACATATTCAAGTAGCCAAAGCATGAAAGAAGAAAATTTTATAATTAAAATATTAATTGGAACGTATTTATCCAACATTTTTTTCATTCTCTTTTTTCGGTTTTTTGTTTTTTTGTTTGGAATTTTCTAGTGAATAAGCTTTAATTTAATTTATACCTTTGAAAATTATCCAAAAAAGATCCAAGATTTTTTAATTTATGCGCACCTTTAGGAATGAAAAATTTATTCAAAAAAAGATATACACACACCGATGAGAAAGAAATTCCTCTCATGCAATGAAAAATATTTATCCACCAATACGACAAGATGTGAAAGAGACCAGAAATCAGCTAATTAATTAAATACATAAGTGATCGAGCTTCTGAATTCTTTTAAAGATATTCAAGAACCTCCTCACTGGTTGCTGCTCTTTCTTAATTCATTGCTGTTATTGTCGTCGTCGTTGATCTTTCATCGCAATTCAGTAGTGAATAATTGCTACCGTTTTTTTCCTCTCACTCTTTTTGAGCAATGGAAAAAGTTAAGAAAAAAATATCACTGAGATCACGATAAAATATGCACATGTACAATCTATCTCTCTTTTTCCTCCCTCTTCCATTTATTTAGCTTCATTATTATGTGTGCTCAACCAAGTGATCGAAACAAGCGAACAGCAAATAAAAAGGAGAGAGAGAGAGAGACAAAAATTTGAAAATTGAATTTTCGAAATAATTTTATTTCCACAATGATCACAAAGCATATCATTGTTTGTGATTTTAAAATAGTGTACGCACGAATGATTAGAAGTGTCGAAAAACTATTTCAACACCTTTACTTTTCTTGTTCACTGCCTGCTTGCCTGCATGACTAGTTAAAGCAGCTAATTTTATATCATTAAAATTATTATGATGATATGATATGATATGAAAATACTTACACCCTGTTGTTTATTTTCCCAATAACGAGAAAGCCAAAAAGAAGTGCGTGGTAGATATCAATTATAGATTGTTTTTGTAGTATTCGAAAATCAGCCAAGTGCAGCAAGAATACATCATTGGTATGTATAAGGAAAAGACAGTGCATACGAGTAAAGCGGCATTTTCGTTGATATAATTGCAAAGTAATGTATATAGTTAGAGGAATTTTTTATCGTCATTTATCGAAGCATTATCGTGTGTTAGTTTGAAGTGATGATGAAGCACACCAAAAGTAGTGAGTGAAAGAAATAATTTCCATTGTCCAAAAAATAAGGTATTATTATAATCGCAATTAACAATCCCGATGTCATCATCACCAATGTTGTCATAAAATGTTAACATGAAACAAGAAAAAAAAATACACATGTTAGAAAAATTTATTATTTCTTCAAAAGTGGAATAGTAAATGATATGACATACATGAAAATTAGGTACACGTATGTGAATATAAATATTTGAAATTATAAAATTAGGAAGAATAATATGAGTAACGCTTTATTATAGAGGAATCATAAATCTATGAGTTATATTTAGTTTTCTTCTCTTCTATATCTAATTACTTATCATCAGAATGAAGAGAATGAATAAACAAAATTGTTTATCGAAATCAACTCTTTGCGTGACGTATAGTTCATGAGAAAATTGACCAAATGGCTAAATTATACTCTGATTTATAACAAAAGAGATGATTATAGAAACACATTGAAAATTTATTTTTAATTATTAAATCAATAGGCAAAATGAACCTTTTTTTGTGTCTCTATTCTCCCTAACTAGTGTTGAAATTTACAAATGTTTATTGTTTGCCAAATCAGAGGATAATAACAGGACAAAAATTATGATTATGTAAGGATATAAAATCACGACAAGAGAATGTACATTTTCATTTGGTGGCATTTGTTATCATCAATGCCGAGCGATAAAATATAAATCAATCATTTTCTTGTTGTGTTTGTTGACTAATTTACATAGCGGTAATTTGTGTTGTAATTCAAATTAGTAACACTAATTTTTGGTTCGTGTTATTCATTCTCATACATATCCATACTATCCGCTCGTTCTCTCGTTCTTTTTCAACGATATAACTCATTTATTCATGTCATCTTAGTTAAAAAGGAGGGGAAAGGATTGAAATAGATGGCGCTTTATAAATTGCTATAAACCTCAAAACATGGTGCTGACAAGTTTTTACAACTTGTCAACTGGGCGATTTTACGAAACACTACTAAAATTAGCTCATATATAAACTTAACAAGGCAAGCAAAAATAATAACAATAATCAAGTAGAATCAAGAATGATTAGTAGAAAAAAATCACCTATAGTGAAGGAGGAAAAATATAAATATTACATCATAATATTTTAATATACTATACCACACTGTCGTGTTTAAACATGAATTTATTACCGTGTTGGGATCCTGTAATGAACAAAAAAAGAATTTTGGATTAATTAAAGTAGATTTGCATTAAAGTAATTAGCACAAGTTCTTAATGCATAATTTAAAAATATTTTATTACAAATAAATTTAGGAGTTTTATAAAATCGTAACAATAAAGATTTTTCCTTGTCAATATGTAGTTATAAAATTATCTATAGAGTTAACACGAAGAGCGCACTGAGAGAACAAAATAATCGCATGGGTGAGAAGTTTGTAAAATATAAGTAATATTGTAATATAATAAAAATTATATTATTAAAAATAAAAGCAAAAAAAAGTCAAAATCAAAATGCCGTCGTTTAAAAAAGCAAACATTTTCAATAAAAATGTGTTTCAAAAATTATAATAAAAATGTCTCATTATTAAATGAATCTTTAAATGAATTAAAGTAGTGTAATTTCCATTAGTAATCATTTATTTTAACATTTATATTGACTTCTTTTATATTATATAAATATATGCGCAAATCGTGTGAACCACGATAAAAAATACTGATAGAGATGTGTACTTTAATACCATTCATGATCATGAGAGAGAGAAGAGAAAAATGTAATTTATAATAAATTGTTTAATGAATAATATTGACGGTTTATCATGAATTAACTTCGATGAGCGGTTATAGAAGAAGAAAAGAATAAAATTGCTAAAATTACAACGAAAAGAATGAGAAAGAGATGTTAAAATTGACTAAAAATTAAGGATATTGCTTAATGAAAAGCGAACACAAATTTAAACGAAGCTACTGAGAATTATTAAGAAAAAATAATTTCCTAAGGAAGAATATTACATTAATTTAATAATAGATTACTTGCTAATCGAATGAAATATTCTAGTGTGGTCATGGTATCGTCATTATAATCATGATCAATTGTGTAGTGTGGAAAAGAAACTATTATGATGCTTGGATTAATAATTTTGTTGTACATACTGCAAAATAATTTGCTTCATAATGATCATGGTTTACCACAAGCTTATAAAATTGGACGAAACTTTTTCTCTTTTATTCATTTTGCTTGCTCATTCGCTTGCTACATCTCAAATTTCAGTGTTATCCTCAACCTATCATAATGTTTGTGAGCATAGAACATTATTATATTTCCCAAAATCCCACAAGCTTAACAAACAAATAAATAATTTTATATGGAAAATTTTCTCTCTCTAGTTTCACAATAACTTTTTTTTGCCTTTGAACAACGGCCAAATGACTATATTTTTCTTTTTTCTCTTTCGGTCCATTCATATGAAAATTTTTATAGCAAATATTATTACTAGAGTGTGTAAAACTTTTATGTGAAAGGGAACAAATAAATAAATATAAATAAACAGGTTTATTAGTTAGTTAGGTAACAAACTTAAAATATACACAAAAGAGCTATAGAGAAAAAGTTAAAAAGTGCAAGTTAAAAATTGTCCTTAAACTTCCTTTTACTTTATGCTCTTTTTTCATAAATTAACATTAATTAAAAAGTCATGTAAAAAGTAAATTATTAATGAAAGACCTTTGCATTATATTATTTAGCATATTCATAATGATGTAATATGAGATATATATGTGTGTGTTAATGCTAGTAGGTAGGCGATTTCCTTTTACCCTGGTTATTCAGTAGAAGGAAAAAATTAATGTCTACTTTGTGTATTCGACAAAATTTTTATATATTGAATAATGATTTTTAATGTATATAGCAAGCAGCAACAGTAGCATAACATAAACTTTAAAATTGTACGAAAATAAAGGAAATTTCGTTTTTTTCGGTTCTGCTGCTTGAGGCTTACATGCTGATGATTTTTTATCTCAATGTTTTTCGCAAAAAAAAAGATATTATAGTATAATACAAAAGTGAAGAGCACCAGCAGAAGCGAAGTATCATCGACAAAAATTTATATTTTATGAGAATAGAAATTTAATTATGATATAAAATATTGTTGCGAGCGAATGAATATAATAGCAAACACGTTAATAAGTCAAGCTCTCTTCTTAATGTACTCATATATTTTCATTTTATAAAAAATGCACGATAATTAATTTCCGTTTTATTTTAGCCAAGTGCGAGAGTGAGAAAGATTTTTGTATACTAAATAAATTCTTTCAATTTTTCTTCACAAATGTGTCATCAAACAAATTACGAACGAGAGATCATTTTATGTGAGTGTGTGAAAGATGAGTGACTGTAGAAAAATTATTAACAACTGTAATGTCTCTATAACTTTTAAATAGCGAGAGCTAAAGGAAGAAATAAGACAAGAGAGAGATGTATTTAAATTTGCTGCGACTATGACATGAAAAATAAGAGCAGTGAAGATCAACTGTTATTAATAATGTCACCAGTTGAATTGAGTGTGAAAACGATGCTCATGAGCCCTGTTTCAAAACAAATAAATGTCACATCTAATTTCTTTTGTTATTAAAATGTTCTTTTAGTCTCGCGATGGAAATGATTTACATGAAAATTTTACATGTAAATGTCTCGCTGTCGCATCAAAACTTTTCTCTCTCACTCCCTTGCTTGTTCTTGTTTTGATGAGCGTATGCAGATGTAATAATTTTTATGTGTGCGGTTGTTCGTGATTTTTCCTCAACAATTTAAACAATATTTAAAGATGTTTACTTAATATTTCCTGATGATGACGAATGTGTCATATTAAACGTCACATAATAAAAATTGAGCACGCTTCAGAAACAGTAATGAAATAACATTGAAAGAAAATATTAAATCATAAAAGCGATCCAAAAATATTTTCCCGAGATCAACTTTTGTAGGTTTTATTGTCAAGTATTTTTCTCTTCGAAATCTAGATCGCATTTTATAACCTCGTGAGTGAGTGAATAAATGTGTGTATAATTCATTTTGAAATTCTTTTTCTAACATATTATTGTTGATGTTTTCTGTTCCCTCGGATTTTTTCTCTCTCAAAAAAGTGTTTTTTAGAACATTATAAATTGCCAAGAAAAAATGTCTTTTGGGAGGTCTACACGACTAATATTTTATACACAAACACCACTTAAAGTTTCTTTAATTTTCTTCTTCATTATCATCATCATCTGCGACTTACTACTGCTCTCTTGAGTTTGTTTATTTGATGCAATTTTTCTAAATCCAAACGATATATTCCATGTGTTGATTTTTTTTACAAAAATCGAAAAAGTAACAAATTTTTGTCACATGTACCATGCACTCATTACCGATACATAAATAAGAAAAGAAAATTAGAGATAAAAATTTCATGGAAATGTTTCGACATTTAAAAATAATTTTTCATGCCAGCAAGTTTTCTAATTGGTGAGATTATGCGATCCAGATGTAAGAACAGGGCACTCGTCTTCTTATTAAATTTAGAGGCTTTATAATGTTAAAATTCCTTAGTGTCATTCAAAAGTGGAGATTATTATTGTCATTCGCACATTCATTGGTGCGACAGTGTCTAACTTTAAAACTAAAATTTATGTGTGAATCTAATGTAATAAAAATAAGTAAAGAAATAGACAAAATATAAATCAACTTTTTAAGGGGAAACGCTCATTCACTCACACATCTTATGTTGTCTCACATCAAAAATCTCCTTAAAAATAAATAAAAAATTTTTAATCTCTTGAATATCTCTCGTCAAAACATTTTACCACACATGAAATAAGGTCAAGAAGCGCCAAGTAATGAGCTTCTTTATTTTTATCTATCTCATTCTTTTTTCATTCTCATATATAAAATGAGTGAGAGAATAAGTAAGGTATATCAAGTAACAAGATAAGGTTGTCTTGAAAAAAAAAAATAAAGAATAAACCATGAAATTGAAGTTCTTTTGCCAATGATGTGGAATTTCTTTGGGATCTTATCATAACTGTGTGATCTTCTTACTTTGCTGTGCATACATCTTTACAGTCTATTTCTTTCTCAACCCCAACTTTTTGTTTCTTCATCTTTCTTTCATATGTATTACATAATAATAAATGAACATCACTTGGCGCCATCATGCTTATTATGCTACGTATTAATGTCCTTTTATGTTGACAGAGTTCTCTCGTTTTTTTTCTTGTTTTACTGTTTTATTTTATTCATTAACTGCGGTCATCACGTTTTATTTTCATTTTTCAAAAACAAGCAGAATAAGATAATAAGTAGAAGGAGAAAGAGAAAGAGTTATTTGTTAAATGTGTGAAGAATGCATTGCAATTTACATGATAAATACACACGTATGTAAAATAAGGAAGAATTTTAATTAAAAAAAGTCGTAAATAAATAAATTTGTATGCAGGTCTTAAAACAAGATATGATAAAAAGAAGTTTTCGGAAGATGATGAAAAACTGATGAGTGTGTGTTTGTGAGCAATGGTCATTTTAATCGTAAGTAAAAAATCAACACAGAAGAAACATACAAATAAGCGAGTGAGAAAGATGTATGTATACACACATATATTTGTGAAACATGTGTTATATTAGTTGTTTGACGATTTTGCAGCCAATAAATATTATTTTAAAACATAAAAAAATTGATGTTTAACAGAATAACACATCTTATTCTTTTTCATCCTTACACACTTCACACAATTTGTGTTGCTGTTGTGCTAATAATTTGTTGTTATATCGCTTGCTTGCTACTACTTCTTACTTGTTAAATGCGACACACACAAAATGAAATATTTAATGAAAATGTGATTTCTGTTGCATTTAACTACTTAACTTTTTTACATGATAAATTTCGTCTTCTTTTCCATTTGAATGAGAAAAAAGAGAGCATACACAAAAGAATGAAAATTCTTGGGCTAATCAACCCAAACCCAAATGAGTGAGAGATAATGATGTGGTTTTCTCAGAACGAGAATCTTTTTGGAAAACATATGAAGGCAAAAAAACTGCTGACTAGTCTCATATTACTTCAGAAAGAATTTTTATAACCTTAACCTTATGTCTGGTGACGACTATACTAATGCAACAATTTGTTGAAAAGGATGCCATCACTTGAGAACAGGGAGAAAGAGAGAGCCACTTAAATTTAAATGTAAAAGGACACTTTTTGTGAAACTGATGCGATTATTAATGTTATGTATCAGTGCTAGTTCCTTTCTGCTTAAGTTGAAATTTGACTCGCAACTAACAAGTTTATGTACTGTTTTGTAAGTTTACATGTTTGTTTAAAATAAGATACATAACCAAGTGTGCATGCTTGTTGTTAAGTTTCAATTTCAACAACACCAGTAATTCGGTCAATTCTAAGAAGTTTCTAATTTGCGTATGAAATGTATAAAAATGTGTTAAAAACTTGCCTGCAATTTCACAAGACAAGGAAATTCATGTCCGAGTTTTGCTAGTTCCTGATAATTAGCTCGAGCAGCACTTATCATCCATTCTTTTGCTTTTGGATGACTTGTCTGTGTAAAAATTCAAATAAAAAAAATAAATTGCTTTTGAATGATAATATTAAAGCTCTAAAAACATACCAGACTTTCAGAAGATCCTGTTTCATCAATCTGAAAAAAAAAAATTAAAATTAAAAATTTATTCATTGTAAAATGCCAGGTAGAAAGTAGCATAAGCGTAGAATAGAAGCGAAGAGAATGAAATTTTAAATGGCGACGATAATATTAAAATAATCCCTTGTGTGTATCAATTTGTACAAATTTTAATCATTAAGTGTACAGAATGTGCAAAGAGAAATTTTTGCCCAAGGCCTTTAGCTAAAATTTAGCAATGGAGATAAATACATATTCTGAATACAGCATTTTAATTAAATTTCATCTTGTGTGCATGTTGCGAATTTTCCTGCCTTTTAAACGAATTTTCTCACTCTCTGCATAATTTTGCGAGAAATATGTATATATGAAAATATAACAGTAGTCGAGTTATTGGATATGTATGTATGCAATAGCAGCATAATGCATGTATGTTCATTTTCCTAATAGATTTCGAGTCAAAGTCTGCATTTTTCTAAGAAAATAAGAGTGTGAGGTAATCTAAATGAAAGGAGTGTTAGCAATGAATAGTGAATTTCAGGTTGATGTGAATATACGCATACTTTCGAATACATGTCTAATGTCTATCTCTCTATTTCCAATGTTTTCAGATATAAATTACATAAAGAAATCAAATTGTGCAAAAACACTCTATTTGCTTTTACGATAAAAACATATAAAGTATAAATTCTTTATAAAATTTTTAGTATGAGTAAGTGAAAGAGTATGGTGGCATTAAAAGTCTTCAAATTGAAAATATTTGACAGCTGAATATTTTTAGACATACATACTGTAGCATACATTCGTTTAAATTTCTCAACGCGTGCCTTACGACGATTTGACATGAATGTTATTGATGACACCTAAGTAATAGATCATGTTTACCCAGATATTAAGATTGACATCATCAGTTTTTCAAATTTGACGAAAAATAACACGTATTCGGCACTGTAAATATGCTTATTCTTCACTCATTCATTCATTTCTTTTTAAAAATTTTTAAATCTTAGATCTTTTTGTTTTAATCAGAACTCAACAGTTGAAAAAACAAAAAGAGGGATAAGGAACGAGAAAAATTGTTGAAACAGCAATATTTAAATTATAAATCAATCAGATGATTTATGGTGTCGATGATTTGACAAGACGTTGTTGTTATTCAGTTCATCAGAACGGCACCCAACTAATCATGATTTTGCAACTTTTTGACTTTATTACTTTCTTTCTCGCTCTTTTAAGACATTCATTTTCCGTTTTGTACCTCACATATTTCAATTATCTTATACACACCATGCATTCAAGACAAAAATATTGATGATCTAATGAATAATAATTAAACAACGCTTTAACAATAGTTTGTTGAGTGATGTTGAACTTTCAGGGTTTATGCTGAGTCATAATTTTGATAGAAATGCGCGTCTAGTTTAACAAAAAGTTTACCAATTTTTATAAAGTATATTAATATTATTCGTTAAAGAAGGAGAGAGAGAGATCAATTTAGTAAGATAATTTGTAAATAACAAGAAAAAGAACATCGATTCAGACTCACCTTTTCTGTCTTGCTTTTGACGAGTTTACTAATCGGTGATGGTACTTTGGCTTCTTCTTCTTGAGCGAACTTGTTGAATTTCAGCATCGCTTCTCGTACACTTACACTTTTATTTTCTTCATTGTCCGGCGCTATTGATGATTTAACATTTTCCTTATTTTCATCCTTCTCAAATGATGACGATGAAGACTGATTTTCAGCCGAGCATTCGCGACTCAATGAACGATGATCGATTTTTTTTCGTGGCGGTAGCGTAGGCGCTTGTTCTTCAATAATTTGTTCAAAACTGTTTTTTCTACTTGCAACATCGACTTTATTAGAAGTGCCCATAAAATCTGACATTACCTGTTGAAATTCATTAACACATTCTTTATAAGTTTCTCTAGTTTGAGGCTCAAGTATTGGAAGACCAACAGTAGTCATTGATATAGGAATAGATATATTTTGCTGTGGTTGTTGTTGCTGAAGCGGGGGAAATTGATGCATTGGTGAATTGGGAAGTGATGATGGCGAAGAAGACGAGGATGCGTGATGAGATCCTATTCGTGGTGGTAAGCGATAAGCAGGTGGAGGTAGCTGTTGCACGTTTCTAACCGGACTTTCACTATATTCCGAAGATGGCAATGACATCATGCTGCTTGAACTAACGAGACTCATATTTGTTTCGTCTAGTGGCACTTCATCATAATACTTTTTACGTAGAATTAAATATTTTTCGTTATTTTCATTCTTTATCGTTGCCAAAATATTCACAAACGTCTTAAATTGCTTTCGTGCCTCTTCTAATTTGTAAAATTTAATGCAAAATGTTAAAACTTAATCTCTTTAAGGCACACGATATAATTTTTATGCAACTTATAATTAAATTAGAGCAGATATTAATGAGAATCAACAGGTGGTAAAATTCTTTGCTTTATGAGCAACAATTTTTTTTTCTTTCTTAAAAGTGCAAATTAGCATCATTTATAATAATTTAATTGTAAATTGCACAATGATTATATTCGCGCAAAACCATGCAAAATGCAGATGAATAATAATTCTAAAAATAAATCGATTACACTTACCAACTCGATTGCCAGTAAGAAATTTTCGAAAATACTTGACTAATTGAGTGTTTGTCACTTTATAATTATTACGCACAAAATATTTGTGTATTTCTCTCAATGACAATTCACTCGGTTCGTCCATTTTATAATGAATTCAGTTTATTAAATAAAAAACTTAAAAAATTACTTGATCGATGATCACAAAAATAAAAACGTAAACAAAAATATGTTCTGAAATTTGAGCGTGTTCAGGAATTTGAATTTTTCTTTAAGCGCGAACTATAACGGTCGCATCTGATCACAAAATATATGTGTGAAAGAATAAAAATTTTAAATTTAAAAACATAATAAAAACACCTAGTTAGAGGTAATGGCTCGCATTAAGAGATGAAAAGAATTATAAATCACATTAAATCGATGGAATTATCTTGTTCATTTATGCCCAATTGAATCGCAAATGCAATAATAAATTTTATGCCTCTTGCAACATACGTTTTACTTTAAAATAATTCAATATCAAATATAAGAGCATGCAAGGAAAAATGGATAAAAATTTATTTTTGTGATTTTTGAATTTCTAATTTCACAATAAATTAACAAAAAACATATTTTAAAACAACTTTCCAAATTTAGTTGAAAAAGGCTTGCATTGATATTTTTCAGTTATCCTTAAATAAACCAATATTCAATGTATACCAAATTTTCTGTAGAATTAAGAACAAGAATTTATGAGACCTGTTTGAGACAATAAGTTTGAAAGAATTATTCTTTCACATTACCCTTCAATTTTTGAAGTGACTAATTTTTAATAAAACATGTTATAGCAATAAAATTTTATAGTCTTAATTTGTTAAATTAAATAAAATTTTCATTAAAAAAAGTTCATCAAGTATGAATATTGTAAATTAAATTTTACATATAACGGTATGGAACACAAGCGTAAATATATCTATATTTACTAATAAATTGATTCATTCATTTAATCTCAAAGTATTTTCAGTACTTTGATCTTTGACACAATCAATTTAAATAAAATTTGTTGTTAATCCATCACAGAAACAAACTAATAATGATGAAACACATTTACAGACACCTCTCTTTCTATATATTGTAATTCATTCATCCATTCCACCTCACCTCACTCTCTTTCATTCACATTATACTGTTTGCGGAATGTGGGCTTCCTTTCAATTGACATTTGAATGAAATTATCTAGAAATTCAATATGAATATAGTCATTCAAAAATTTGAGTTGAAGAGAAAGAAGTAAAAATTAATCGAGAAACGACGTGGGGAGACTTTTATGATTAATTATTCTAGCTTAGTATTTACTTTAAAAGACATTTCAATTTCTGACCTTTTATAACACAATAGAAAATAATGGATATTTGTGTATCTTCTTTTTCCTTCCCCTCCTCTCTTTATCTTTCCTTTTGTTTCACATACATACACTCACACGAATGCTTACATATATATGTATGCATGTTTTTGCTGAGCGTCAAAAACACCTGTTTCAAACCAATCTTAAAGATGTACATTATATAGCACTTTAAATAAGTAAGAGAGAAAGAGAGAGAGATGTTTAACTAATGACCAGCATGTTAAACAAATTAAATTCGTATCTATTCACTAAGCAAAAGACTCACTCACCCGCTCATTCACATCATAGTTTAAAAAAGGAAGAAGCACAAGCAGCCACATTGTGTGCTTTAAAAGCCGTCATCGGAAACAATGAGCAATTGTTCACATTTGAAAATGTTTGGGAAAAGCTTTTGCTGATAACAAAATAAATGGGATGCCCATAGATTTTAATTATTCTCATCCAATGTACAAGTGTTTTCCATTTTTGAACGAAGAAATTTAATTACGAAAATGTATCATGTGTATGTTTAGCGACGACGTCAACGAGTGTACGAGTGAGCGAGCCGAGTGCATTGAAGAAGAGATGCCTTTTAGCCATACTTATACCCTTATTGAATGTTTCAATTATTTGTTCGACTTCCGTTTCCACTCGCGCATACACACATTTTACTTTTTTTTGTTTCCCTTTTTCGTGAAATGAATGAGTGAATGGGAAAGAAGAGGAATCAGAAAAGAAAGAGAGAGAGAGAGATGACTCATTATTTATCTGTTGGCATAAAGCATAGTCTGCTTATAAGTAGTTCTCAAGTACAAAAACATGTGTATCATTAACATTTAACATTAGCTTGCTCATGGGTTCACAATTTGTGAATAGTTGAAGGAGCTCGTGTTTTTATAATTAAGACAAGATTTTTTCAGATTTATTTAAATTAATTAGAGGCGCAAGTCGCATTCATTTCTGAATTTCTCTTTATCTGTCTCATTTCGTTGCAAAAACTTTTTCTCTGCCTTTCTAATAAAAATTCTTTCGACTTTTCTTATATTTTGTGTGTTTATGTGTGCAGTCACTGTTAATCACGAAATAATTTATGATATTTTTCATGAGAAGATACTTTACATTAAATTGGGGAGATCGTAAAATTTAACGGTAGATTTGGCAAATGTTTCTTTTTTGTGAGAAAAAATAATTTGAGACAAATTTAAATTTTAATAAAATTCTTTAAAAAATTGAATAAAAATCCAGGCGTTGACACATTTTGTTCTTTTTTTGTACTTTGGCACTATTTTTCAGATTAAATTCCTAAAGTTCTGTTGTGCAAATACAAAAAAGATCAAATGGGAGCTACAAAGAGCAATTTGTTGATATTTTTTGCTTCCATTTACTCTTTTTTGATCGTTCGTCCTTCTTTTTTGTGTGTCCACGCCTGTATGAAAAATTTAAAAATTCGTAATATTTTTTTTAATATTATGATACCTAAATTAACATTTATTTTCTCTTTTTCCTCTTAACATGAAATAAGTCATTCCCATTAAAAATATTTAAATGCATGTGAGACCTCACACAAATGTACATGCATTTTTCTATTCACCTCATTTCTATTATTTGTAAATATTACGCGTGGCATTAATATTTTTCTTTGTTTTGAAAACCATAACTAATTTTCCTCCTTTTTTAATTTCATTCTTCATACTACTCACAATTTAACGAAAATTTCATGTCGACGAACAAATATATCAAAGAATTTCACCGCAAAAGAGTGACTGAAAAAAGATTTCAAAAGAACACATTCTATTTATTAATTGTAGTTGCCGCGTTTGTTCTTTACAAATGCGTTTTTGTTATCAGTCCGATAATAATAATTTGGTGCTTTTTTAGTGTGAAATGTTTTTTCCTTGTGAAACGTAAAAAATGTTGTCATTCCTGTCGTTTATTTTTTTAATAGCCTTTTTATTTCAATCGTTTTTTCTTTTTTTTCTATGGAAGAGAATAATTACACGTAAAATAAATATTCCTGTAAATTTAAAAAATCTAGAAAATATTATTTTAATGATTGAAAATTTAAGATTGGCACATATTCTTTCATAGCATACGAAGAGAGAAATGATTTTTTCTCTCTTCATTTTCGTCGTTCGTTGTTATTATTGTTATCATCATCCCTCCAATGAGAAAATTTTCCCCTTTCGAAAATGTTGTACAAGAACTTCTGATATGCTACTTTCTCTCATTTTCTCTCATTCTCTTTTGACGTTAAAGGAAAATATCTCATATTTTTCTCTCTCCTTTTCCGTGTGGAGAAAAATTTTACTCCACTGTACCTGCGTGGTAAACGAAATCAGGCAACACAAAAACGATCCTTATCAAAAAAGAGCCGCTCTCCTTCTTCCTCCAACTCCCTACTATGATTTTTCTTTTATATGATGTAGAAACTATGCATTTCCGAAAAATGTTCTTTCTCTCGTTTATCAATAAAAGTTTAAAAGCATCAAAAAAAATAATACTAACTTTAACGATTATTGGGTTATGCAGTTTTATGAAAATAAAAGAAAAAAAACAGAAAAAGTGTTGTTTTATGTTCTCTGCACATAAATGATGTTAAATTTCGAAAAACTATACACATATAAAACATTTATATATATTTGGCCATTATTATTGTTGTTGCTTTTCTCTCTCCCGCTCGCTCACAGTGTATGCTTTTTGCAGACTATGCCGATTGTGTGACTCTGCCTCGTGTTGAATTTTACTGGCAATTCAGAACTTGGGAACATGGAGCATGGAGCAAAAATATAATAATATCTAGCGCAGTTGTCAGTTCAGTACTTTACTGAAAATCCAACAATTCATACATACAAGCGAGCACAAGCGGAGAGAGAAAGTGTTTTGTGTATGTATTTTTAGTGAATTAATTCACATCAAGTTGTTTTATCAAACACTTGTCAACAATATAGCTTACTACTATTTTTTTTTCATTCTCGCTCAACACTACATTACTAAAGCTCTAAATCCGAGGAGAAAAAAAATTGAATAAAAAGTTTTCAGTGTTATTTTTAACAATTTACTACGACCGTCGATTGAGTGATCGAACAAGGGAAAAAATTAAGTTGTGTTACAACTGAATTTATCTTTTAATAAAAATCTATTTTAATTTTTTTCATTGAATTAAATAAAAAGTGTAAAAAAACGTTTTCGGTGTTATATCAAATAATAAAAAAAATAAAATTGATAAAAAACACCACAATGACAAAACAGTAAATGAAATGATATTTTGCAGAGATTGTGTGCAACTGATCGTTGACAAAGAACGACGTTTGTTTCATTTCATTATTTTTTTGCTATTAATTTCATATGACTAAGAAAAGTGTCGAGAAAAACAATTTTTTATAGTAAAAATAAATCGAAAGGAAATAAGTGTGAAGCATTGCAAAGTACATGCAGTTAATATCATGTAAATTTGACACTGAATTAAATTTTAAAAAGAACTACATACGAGAAAGAGATAATAAATTATAATAAAATAAAAACAAGACAGTGAGTGAAGTAAGAGTGCAATATGGCTTGCATCAACGATGATTGGGAACATCATGTTGTGAATCCTTTGTTACAGGACATGCATTGCGGAGACGAAGAGTATTTTGGCACGCAAGATGTGAGTAGATATTTGAATTTTAAATTCACTTTTGTTTCTTTGTTCGTTCACCACCATTACCAGAGAGAGTGATGAACAACCACGTGTTACCATACCGAATAAAGTACAAAAAAGTGTATTAAAAATTCTTTCTCCTTCTGTGGCAATTTTACAATTTCTCGTGTCGCACTGAGTAAATGGAGATGAAAATGACGAGAATTTTTAATTTTTCGTGTAGAATATAATTAAATGAAGACACGCAAAAGCAAAAATTGTGACGACAATAATTTGTCGGCACGAAATGGCGTTGAAACTCAATGATGAGAAAAGAAGAAAAAAGTTTTCTCTCCTAATCACTTGTGAACTCTTTCCTTTTTTCTCATTGCTGCCTGCTTGCTTTCATGAAAATTTCATAAATTTCTCACTTCTTTAGAGCTCTGTCGCTTTGCGAGTTCATGTCATTAATTCACACCAGCATATTCTTTTTTGTTGTTCTACAAGAAAATATGTGGATTAAAAGGCACAATAACTTTTAATTTTTGCTTTCTTTTTCCCTTACAAAAAAGTAAGAAAGTAAGTAATTAGGGTAAAAATATTCTCTTATGCGCAAGGTAATGAGATAAAAAGTTTTTCCAGAATTATTTATTGAATCATCATTTAACATTTTGTGAAAATTTAAAATTCCAAAATTATTCGAGAATGATAAATTTTAGTCATGAAATTGCTTTTTGTTTTACTCAACCCTCCATTAAAATTCAAATAGCGAATAGAGAAAAAGTTATAACTTTTAATTAACTCATTAAAGCGGAGGCAATCTCTCACTTTCTTTCATAATTTTTTTAACCCCATCACATAAAAAGTATAATATGTGAGCATATGAAAAATGCTCTTTTTGCCGCTTTAATGGCATAATTTTATCTTTCATATACTTATGATAGGGAGTGAGCTAGTTTAACTTTTTTCACTCTCTGTTTCAAATGAAGCTCAAGTACAGTTCTCTAATATTCGAGGGTGTTTATTATGGTGCCTTTTATCATGTCTAACATAATTTCCACACGCTGATCATGTATGAGAGTCGTTTAATTAGCATATAAATATACGCGCGAGATTTGAAACACATGGCACAAAGAGGCAATATTAAGCGAGATTTTTTTTCTCAACTCTCTGATTTTGAAATCTTAAGAAGTGTTAATGAAACAAAATGATCTCGTATGTACACATTATTTCTTCCTTAATGATCTCTTCAAATTATTCCCCGCGCTCATCTTAAATCTTCGCTAGCTGGCAACATGCGTTCGCGATTATGACACAATCTGTTTTTTTTATAAATTTTTAGAATAAAAAAACATTATTGAAAATTATCAAAATGCACATACTGACGCTGATGATGGCAGTAATATTCCACACTCACATATTGTTAGAGAATGGTTGGATGCTTAATATGCGTAAAATGAAGGTTTAATGTTGTGTACCATAATTTATGTTCAATTTTTCGCATATTATAATAAAATAAAAATGGCATGTTTTAATTCAATATAATGTGGAAACAAACAAATAATTTTATTTCATAAAATTGTTTAATTGCCTCCACCTACTTTTATAATTCGCAATAACCTTTTTTCATTGTGTGTACTATACATATGTGGAATTGCGAGGGAGTTTTAATGCGAGTGGCTTATTATTTTAATTTCTTTTTTTTCGGGTTCACTGAATGATTTCGAGAGCAAAGAAGGAGGAGAAAATTTGGTGGGAGAATAAAATGAATGTGCAATTTTTATTCAGACTGTAAACAGGGATGCATTTAAATTACATTTGTGAATGCATAAAAAATTAATTAAATTTCTCTAGGCCCCTCGAATAATGGCAAAATTTAATTTCGTCCGCAATTTTTATTTTCATTTTTTTATATTATATCTACCTAGTTTTTATTGGCTTTATTGTGAATTTAATTATTTTCACTCTTTATATTTCAATTCGAATAATTGAGTTCAGATCAATGAACAATGACAACAGTGCAATTCTCATTCTACAATTTTTTATTGTATTAAATATTTATTTTATTTATTATTTAAAAAAAGAACAGTGAGAGAAAAAGAACATGGAATTGATAAATGGATAGGATAGTACATATATATTCGTAAACCACTGAAAGTACACGTGGTTTCATCATAATTGGCAAAATTGCTATATAGCAGAAACGATGCAATGTTTTGTGGATGCGAAAGTTGGTTAAAGAGCATATGGTTGAAAAGTGATAAATATTTGTATTCTATTGGCTCTGATGAATGTTATAACACTTATGTCGACAAGATAAAGGTTTAATAACGATACGATGTGATACATAAACATTCAATTTTCTAAAGTATGTCGTTTCGTCTTAACGTCTCTGAATCCTCTCACACTCTCCTCACAGCTTCTATTTAAATTTCTTGTTTATTTCATTTCTCAAACAATAAAAAAACACATTCTATTAATCATCTATCCAACTGATATTTAATCAAAATGTATGGTCATAAAACTCTTGACATGTAATATCGTTTATTTCGATAAAATAATATCTGAATGATTTGCTTTTTTCTCTGATTTTGAGAAAGAAATTGAAAAAAAAAACTTTTTTTGGACGGGAGAGAGAAATCAACATAATGTGAGCGTGTATGTGTATATACTTATTGTAATTTTATTATCCTCAGAAGGCAAAAAATGAGAAACCAATAATATTTTTTTATATTGTGTTTTTATTGTTATTGCGTTAATATAACGATGATATTTCCTTCTCTCGCTCTCCACTCTCCACATTGAGATCGTCTTGTAGCCGTGAATTTTTTATACACATTTGTTTTTATAAAATAAAAAAAATATAATTTCAACATTTCGTTCTCAAATAAAGAATGAAAATTTTCGTCTGGGGAGAGAAAACTGTGATTTTATTGCCCGGGCTCTGTAATTTCCCAAAGAACGTGTCTCATAAAACGATTAAGAAACCTTTATTTCCCTTATAAATTCCCAATGCGAGCGGACAGGAAGGTAAATCTGAGATCTTTCTACTTGATTCGCTTTGTATATGTATCGAAAGACTTTTTATTTATTTATTTTTTCGTATTTGTTTTACTCTCTCATGTGCGCTCGATGGCTTGGCGCTTGGCGCCTCCAATTATATGGCAGCATTATAAATAATTCGAAATTCTTCTTTCTTACTTTACTTTTTTTCTGAAATACAATTTTTTAATTTATTTATTTCGTTATTTTTATTAACATCATTTCACTTCTTTACTTGCGTTTCTTATTCTCATTCTCTCATACGATCGCTGGCTGACTCTATGTGTACATATGCGCCCAATCATCAAACCACGTTTTCCTCAAGATTCGCGTTTAGTTCAACAGATTTTTCGTGATTAAACTGTGGAAGCGTCTTGATTCAGCTCTTTTTTTAATAAAAATAAATTTATTAATGGGAAAAAAAGTAAATTGCATTTGAAAGAGCAACAGCAAGAGCCGAAGGTACGTATTTATGTGAATAAATTGCATTGAGGAATGTATGTCTCGCACATAAGGCTATATTGAATTAATGAAACAATTTATTTATTTTTTATACATCCATTTGCGATTATTTTTCGTATTTTTTTTATTTTGTTTATCAATTAAGCTGTATTCACTCTGACTGCCATGCTCTAACGTGACAGTTCAAGAGAACAACAGAGGAGAGTGAGAGACAGAGTTCAAAAGTGCAAATAAATATATTTTAGCCATTTCGATCAACGTATAATATATGTATGTGCATGTCCCACAGAGAATTACAGTAAATTGTAACACTTGGCGATTTTTTTAAGTGGTTTCATTCCATTAGAATATAAACACACACAATATGAGTTTACGCATTTCATTCTCATCCCTCTTTCTCTCCTTTAAATGCATCACACCAGGACTCTGATTGATTTTCTCTATTTAGAGGGTTGCAACAGCAGCAGAAACAGTAACAGTAACACTGCAGTGCATTTGAAAGCATATTTATGACTTCTCGCTATCGGTATGACAGAATAGGAGACCTTTAAATGCACAATTCTCCTTCCATTGTGCGTCACTTTTACGATGAGAAATAATTTTAAGTTAATATATTATCGTATGAAAGAAATTAGAGTGGTAACCAAAGCACATGTGGCATATTCATCCCTCTCTCTTTCACTCTACAGAGACTTATTGTTTTCTGCGTGATGTTTAGAGTTTTTTAGCAAAATTCTTTTTTTATTTCTGTTTCATCATGCCGTTTTGCTGAAAATGAATATTTATTACAATACTGGCATGTTAGACTGATGATGACGAGAGTAAATGTTTTGCTATTTTTTGTGGAAAATTTGATATGGGTCTCACTTCTTCCCTTCTTGATTTATATGGAAAAATTCACTTTTTTTCGCCTTGTCAATCAAAAATGAGAGCCTGAAAAAAAAATAAATTTTTTAAACATCTTTTGTTGAGTTTCGAAACCATTAAAAATTTCATTCTTAATTAGCATTTTATGCTTTATTTATAAATACTTCAACATTTATTGCTCATCGTAAATCATATTGTAAAACATCACAAAAACGAGCGAGTAAGAGACACAAACTAGCTCACTATGGCCCGTCTCTCGCAGTGATTTATAAATAATTAAATTCCTCGCTGAGAGTGTCGAATCAAAAATCGAGAGATGATGCAGATTCGTGAGAAGCGATAGAGTGAAAATTGAAAATCATTGTACAACTATTTGTTTTTTAGTTTGTTGTTATATTGTTGAATTTAAAAGTCATTTCAAAATTGCTTTACACCACACTTAAATGAGCCATTTTCTCTTTCTTTCTCTCTCTTTCTATTTATTGTATATTACAGAAAAGAGTGAAAGAGAAAAATTTGCTTTATAGCACCATTAAAGGTATTGAAAAGTTATCATCAAGTCAATATCAATCAATAACCATTAAGAAATAAAATAATTACAATTTCGGATGGCTCACAGCGTTAAGCAATAAAACAACATTTCGACAGCAATAACAACAAAATTCAACAAACAGTATTTCTCTTCAAATTCTTTTTTTATTTTCATTGAAGAATAAATTTAATGTTTTAAAATGAGATAAACTCTCCTTCACTTTAATAAAAGTTTTTACTTTTTTTGTTAAAAAGATGTTCGAGAAGCAAGATGACCCCCTGAGGTGAAACAAATGACTATCTATAAAATGTTTGTTATTGTTGAAATACTGAAAAATAGTGTATTTATCATAACTGAGTGTTTATTATGTAAAGTCATAACTTGTGGGTCATGCTTCAGAACTATATTTACATATTTGTATGCCCCATATTTCGGAAGCTTAAATAAGGATAAAAGAGCTGACTTTTCAATTTAACGGACACCGTAATGTGTTGCATTTGAGCAGTAACAATAATCAAAAGCCAACAACAATTATTACATAGTCCATATAAGTGTGGTCAGCCAGCTATACTTTTAATGGCTTGTAAATGTACTGCTCTGGTATTTCTACTATTTATTTCTAGCAGAATAGCAACAAGAGAGCTCCTCGCTTCGAGCTCCATTATGAGCATGTAAATGAACGATCATTTTCACTTTATTAACGAGCAGTGGAGGAGAAAAAATATATGGCAAAAACTACACACATACTTCTTTTCACATTGCAAGTTATAAATTTTTTATAAACACAATTTTGTTCACTTTTTTCTCTTTCTTTACATTTACCTCACTTTATTCTACTTCACTCGTTCGCTTGTTATTAAAAGTTTTTTTTGGCATATACAGAGATCTCTAAGTAAGTTTCTTTTAATTGTTCAAGAAATAATAAACTTTTTCTTCCTTCAACTTTTGCTTAAAATCTTGTTACCATAATCCAACAAGTTATCGTAACATTTTTCTTGTTACGTGAAAGTTTTAAACTAATGCGCGCACTTAACTAATAATAGCTTCAAAATTTCCTTATTCTTTCTGTGTACGGGTGGAAAAATATTTTTTGCAAAAAATTAAATCTTTTTGCACAAAATAACTCTACATGTGATTATTTTTTATTGTTCTCAGTAAAATTGGTACTAGGTCAATATTTTTAAGAAAATAAAATACCACAAAACAAGACTGTCAATAAGAAATAATGGCAAATAATTGAAGTTAAAGGTAAATAGAGAGATGAAGAAAAGTATAGGTAAAAAGAAGATGTTTCTATTGTGATTGCGTGAGGTCTAATCTTTTGCTTTATGGTGATTTATGATGTCTCATTTCATGAGAAATTCAATAAATAGGCTCCCATCACATCGTAAATAAAATAAAAGTAGAATTCACAGTAAAATATAGAACTGGACAATTATTAGTGTGAAATTCTTTCTCTTGCCTCAAATGTCAACAGCAAATTTGTTTTTTTTATTATTTCTTGACGTGCGCATTTAAAATATATAAATATCTTAAGGTCGAATTGACTCATATTTATATGGCGTGCCAAAAAAGAAAAGTAAAAACAGAAGCGTTATAAAAACTCAACAACCTATCGAGATACAAAGTTATAATTATATATCTCATTTTATTTGTTTTATGAACTGAGATGGATTTCGCTCATTAAAAGAATTTGTACCTGAAAAATATATTTCCTGTCTCAAAAGGCAGCTCTTCGATTGCTTTTGGCTGATATATGCAGTATATAAAAAAGAAATAGAAGAATTTTCTAATCTGATGTTCAAGATCAAAACAAATATACCAAAAAAACGAAGAAAAGAGAGAAAGAGAGAAATGTATAAAGGGAGCAAAGTTGAAAGAGATATCTTTCTATAAGCTTAATTACCTATAAAATATTTAAGGATTTATTGAACCGAAAAGAAGGCAAGAAAAACTTTCTTCATGCATGTCGTCGTAAAATGGCATTTGAGTGAAGGATAGATTGAAAACTCATGTGAAATTTAAATTTCAATTTAAACACATATATTTTCTCTCCATCTACTTTCTTTTTACACTCTGGATAAATAATTGAACAATTCAATATTATTTCAATTAACTAAGATTTCTAGTCTGCTATATATACATACAAACATTCATGTCTTTTGAAAAGGGAAGGAAATAGTAGCAGACTAGTCTAAATGATCATAACTGTGGATAATGCGATTATTCAGGACATAAAAGATTAGCCCTAAATCCATTAGCCGCATTCAGGGAGCTTTAAAATTATCCTTCAACAAACAGAAATTAGTCAAATATAATCTGCTTTTGCAATACGAACACAATTGCCCGCAAGAATCCAATTGAACATGCATTCATTAAGATCTTGCTGTTCGTAAGCAAAAGAAATGTTAGCTTAAAAAATAGCAATAAAGCTGTATGAACTCAAATTCTTTTTTTTATGGATTACCTGAAACGAAAACAAGCAAATCAACACCAAAATAACAACAGGCAGTTCTCTCTTTTTTGTGTTTGTTGTTAACGAGATCACCACTGGATGACAGTCTCTTTTTGCATGACCAGACTCTTTTTTCCTTTTCCTTTTTTTATGCAGCCTTTTGCCCCCACAACATGCCACAATATACTCTCTAACATTGCAAAGGACTAAGACTTGTGCGTGTATTTGGCATAAAGAGAGAGAAAAAAGACCAAAAATTGAGTTCTAAAAAATACTTGCCTTACTATAAAAAAAGAAAAGAAGAGTGACAATAGAAATTAAATTAGGGTGGTCAATATATACATGTAAAATTGTGAGTGAACACACAATAGATAGCCATTTGTCTGCCAATGTCTTTATTGTATATTGAGCAGCAATAAACATTTATTTTCTTTCTCTTTCTGAAATAAATAAAAAATTGCATGAGAAGATCATAAAAGTTTCATTATTTCTTCACAAAGTCGTAAATTTCAAATGCAAAAAAGGAGAGATAGAAAGAGAGGAGTTTTAAAATTCAATGCCATGTGTGTATCATCTTCAGAAAGAGTTATATGATTAAAAATATTGTAAACTCGATTAAAATTCAGGCCTATAATATCACATTATTTTAATATACACATTCGTGTGCGAGATATCAAGTTTAATCAATCAAAGTCATAAATGTTGAAAAAGAAGAAGAAGAAGGCAAAATATAGAAAGAGAAGACGATGAGGAGGTTTGCAATGAAAAACCAACATGTATATTGACGTATATCGAAACATATATAAGCTAAAATTGCCATAAACTGAGTTATTAGATGAAATTCATGAAAGGCAAACCGCAATGGAGCAGAGTAATTTATAATGAAAATGGTTGTTGATTATTAGTTTCTCTCATTCTCCTCTCTAACTCCTCATATTGTTGTAAGTCGATTCAATGAAGAAATTGAATTTCTAATTGGCAAGACAATAAGACATTTGAACGAGAAAGGTCTTCTTAAATTAATTCTCTTTTTTCGATTTCCTCACACTTCTATTTTCATTAATCATTCTCAACACAATAAATAAAAAAGTTGAAAAATTGAAAAAAAAACGCAACAATTTATTTACTTTTTTCTAATAAGAAGAGACATTTTTATAAAGAACCGTCGGATGAGTTATAGCGCATTTCAAGTAGACAAAATGCTACAACTTAAATAAAACTAATTTCGACAATCACATAAAACGTTTTGTTAGGAAAAAAAATCCGTGTAAAAATAATTAAATCCCAAAAAAATCCGCCCATTTCACACTCCTTTAAGCGTATCCAATCGTTTCGATTGATTTGTTATTGTAGAAAATAACTTTACATCAATTCATTTCAAGAGTTTCTCTCACTTTTTTCTGTGTTTTGCTGTTTTAATATTGAAAATGGTTGTAGAGTTGAGAGCACGACTCTTTTAGGAGTTGAGAACACAACGATATTATGATTTTATGTATTTAGAGTATAGCAGTAAGAGATGTCGAAATGATTAAAGTAAAATGAATGTAAAATGCCAGATTTTCTGTATTGAATTCTTCGAGGCTCGAAGAAACTTGTGAAAAAGCACTTGTGTGTTGAGTGAGTGGGAAAAGAAATTTTTACACGTGAAATACACAACTTTTCTTCTCTTTTCGAAGTGATATTGTTATGTTGTCTCGTTAGATGTTTCTTGTATGTTAATGCTTTTATGCTTATATTGCTTTTTGTGAAAATAAACACTTGTCGCGCTATTTGTAAAACTCGAAACTCCTCTATCACTCGAAAATCACATGTAGATGTGCCATAAATATAGTTTGATACATATTAAATTGTTTTAGCTTCATCTCGACTCCTCTTTTATTTTATATCTATATGTATGTATGTATGTCTGTGGATATACATATTTTATATGGATATGTCACAATCAATTGTTTCTCATGTATCGAAAGATGAGAATGAGACAAGCCCTACCCCTTTCATATTATTATTATTTCTCACTCATTCTCTGTATGTCTTTCGTTCATGTTTAGAGATTTGTCTCCGTTCTTCCCATTTTGCCTTCCTTCTCATTTTAATTTAAAGTTTATATATGCTTTTATAGTGCAAAATTGTTCGTTTAAAATTTCAAAAATTAAAATAGACATATTCAATATGACAAATTTTCAATAGTTAAAACTATATGTATATTCTTTAATGATAATTCATTCTATGAGATGGATCTTATGCAAATAAATCCACATATTCCATGTTACTAGATTTTCTAAAGAGAGAACAAAAATTGCTAAAATACTTAATTCTTGAAGCAGAACCAAAACAACAATTTTGCTCTTGTGAATATTCTTTATCCCTCCTTCCACCACTTCATACTATCATCATTGTGCTTCTTTTAGCTAATAACAATAAAGAGCAAAAGAAACTGAAAAAAGAAAAAAAAAGTTCACTAAATGAATAATAATTAATTAAAAAATCCCTTCAACAAATTGTTTATTCATTATCGGGTCTACAAATTTTTCTACAAGAAATAAAAGCAAAAAAGTCTCTTTGATTTTAAACTGCCAAGAAAAAAGAAGAAACGTATAAATAAACTTGCGTCAAAAAGGAAAAGAGAAAAGAGAGGGAGAAGAACCCACTAATAAACAGCAGAAATAACAAGGAAATAAAAAAAGGAACCTTTAAGGCCAGCCCAGGAGTGCGAAATAAAAAAAAAATAATAGACGACAATAGTACAAACATTTAAACATTTACAACATTGTTATTTTTTTCGGTTCGATCATTTATAATGAATACAAGGATGAAAATGTATGTTTTTTCCTTTCTCATGTCGTTATTTTTCATCCTTTCAGTTTTTCCATTCGCTCATTCACATCCAAATGCGAGTTTTCTTTTATTGCATGCCATACATTTTACTCTGTTTTACTTCATGTACCGTGTGGAAAAATAACGTAAATTTATCGTGAGTGAGTGAGAGAGAAATATTTTGTGTGTGCGTCTCAATTGACGGTTAAAAAGAAACAAAAGTCGGAGTGGAAAAATCACGTTGTGGAAATCTTTCCCTCGGGCTGTTGAATGAGAGTTAGTTTCAGTTTCCTCGGCATAAAATTCGAAATACGGTTTCCAATGGAGCCGAACACAGAGGGTTGTGTCTCGTACCGTTGAACTTTGTCATGATGGCAACAAGAAAATTGTGGAGTAGAGAGTCTGTAAGTTCAGGCTCCTTTTTTCCTCTGCATTTTTCATATAAAGCAATCTCGATTTTCCAATGTGGGTAGGAATTTGCGAAGTCACGCCTACCATCAAACTTGCTCAATTTAAATTAAATAATTTTGTACATAATCCCCACTACTCACACAGAAAATAAGAAAAAAAGCAAAAAGGTGTGGCTTATACGCTTCGAAACGTTCCGATTGGTTGTGAACGTCGTTAATTCGAAAATTTATGAAACCAGTTTCCCCCGCTCGAAGAAAAAGAAGCAACAAAAATTTTTTAGCTTTATGTGTTTACTGTGGAAATAGTGGAATAGTTGGATTTTCTTCGTGAACGTGTGCGCATCGACGCTATACACGCATTTAGAGAATTTTTTTATAAAAATTTACGCTCGTGAAGTGAAACTCATCTTCGCCATAGAACAAAAAATAAAAACTCAAGAAAGGGAAGAAAATCAGTGAATTTGGTTTTTCAATGAACGGAACAGCATTTAATAGAGGAAGATTTTTGTTACACTTTCCACATTGTACGAATACGCGTGTATTGGTGTGAAGGAAAAAAAGAATATAAAATTTATATATCCCGCTTTTTTCTCACTTGGAAAATTCCAAAGGACATTTCTCTAAAATAAAAACGGTTTTTTGGTGCAAACGAGGAAGAAAAATTATGTGAACAAACCCGAGAGCGTGGAGAGGAAGAAAAATTCTCTTGATAGAATTTTTATTTTCATAATTATTATTTTGTTTGTTTTCCAATTTATGAGTGCGCCTATTTAAGTTTTTCCTCTCTCGGTAATAACATAGAACACAAAAACAATAATCTCATTCAACTCGTGTAATGAACAATACTTAAAAAGAACGAATGTAAATAGATCAAAGTGAAGAGTTTAGTTGATTTATATGTTTTGAACAATCTTGAGTTTGTTTTGGAGTGAAAATAAATATCTCATTGAGAGAGAGAAAGAGAAATATGTACTTATAAATCCAATTACTGTATGAGATACAATTTAATTATTAATAGTGACACGAAATAAAACATATATAAAGGTCAGAGACAAATAGATAGACAGTACAATGAGTGAAGATAATTTGAGAAGAAAAACGAAATGACGACGACAAATTAACATGAGCGAGAACAGAAACTCAATTATTGATGTGTACTAATACACAATTGTATCGAGTTTCCTACTTCATAAATGCCTAATGATTTTAGTAGTTTGTTAGTTTTTGTTATTCACTCGATACAAAAAATTTATCATTTTGTTCTTTGATAGTGATTTAACAATATATTCCTTTATCGGTGACATAAAATTAAAAAGTTATTAATTTATACAAAAATCAAAAAGTGCAAAATATATAAATCAAGGAAAAGAGAATTTTTATACAAGAAATAAAATAAACAAAATATGGCATCTTATGCTCAGTTTGGTTATTCATATCCGTCGGCCAGTCAGGTATGTAACTTTACTCAATTATCATAAATTAACCCAAAGTTCACAATCATTGTTTATACAAATTTCGTCTTTTGCTCGCATCCACCGGAGCAATTATAATGATAAATCAGATTCTTAATTCACGAATGTGTTGATAATCGCTTCTTTTATTGGACATTAGAGATTTTAATTAATTAATTATTTTCTCTTTCTCTCTCTCTCTTACTCGTTTTTTTTGCATTTAATTAATTTCCCTTCTTGTTGTCACTTTTATGTTCGCCAATACTAAGAAAAATAAAACCTAAAAATAATATAGAAAAAAAATGACAGAGAGCTTTATATCCCAATATTGACTAATTAATTAATTGTTATGCATTGGATTTTGATCGTTTTCTTCGCCCAAACGAATTTTATTTGATCCATAACAGACGAAGAAAAATAAATAAGAAATGAATAAGAAAGATTTTAGTAGCGAATATTGTGAGAATGAAGAAGGAAGCAATGCCGAAAACAGAAAATTGAGAATTTTAGCGCAAATTCCCACAAGAATGATTTCAAACTCGTTCCTCTCTTTTTTCATATGTATAAAAAATATTTTACTTTACTCATGTGTCATTTGTGACTTAATAAAGAGTGAGGAGGACTGCTTTTTTCACATATCATTATTTATTCATGTCGCCTTGACCGGCGCTGCAGTAGCAGTTTAATGCAATTCACAGTAAGACAAAGAAGACGAGAAAGAGAATAAAAATCAAAACTGTCACTTTTGACATGATTTGTTTATATTATCAATGTCAAGTCGATAGACAGTTGTATCATACTTTCCCTCTTCTCTTCATACAGCGCATGTTACAGAATAAAGAGGAAAAATAAATAATTTTTTAGGGGATGATGATAAAATATGTCCGTTACTGTTAGTGAAGAACGTAAAAGTTTTTCTATTGACTTAAAAGAAAAACGAAAAGTTTAATTCTTTTGAGAATTCTTTCGTCTTGTACACCTCTGCTTTTGTCTCTCTCTCTCTATGATGATGATGATGAAGAACAATTTAAAAAGTTGTAAAGACAAATTACTGAAAATTTATAAAGTTAAGTAATGCAAGCCAGGCGACAAAAGAAAGAACGAAAGAAAAAAGTTGTTGAATGGTTGGCAAAAAGGAGAGAAAAGTTTATGTTGAACTACCAACAGGTATGCTCATCGACTCAACTTACAGCAGCTTGTTCCTACACATGTTTCTCCAAGCCATTACGATTTCGGACATTTCGAAGAAACAGTAATTCACAGAAATTAATATATTGTTCATTGACAATGAGACAAAAATATCTTTATGGAATCTTACAATGCAATAAGAGAGGAAATTCCTTTAAATTTAATTAAATGACAAGGAGAAAAACTTGATCGATTGCCATTGTGTAGTAATTAATATTCAGATTCCATCGACAGTTTGCATTGAAATTCATGAATCTCGTAGAAATACCTCGACTTGCCTCAACTCTACCGATTCTTATCATCTATCACAGTCAGTCGACTCTGCAAAATTATATGAAACAATCAATGCGCTTCAATCGTCTCACTCTCTCATCATAAATTCATATTTTACTCTCTCTCTCTCTCATAAGATTCATCTTATCAACAAGAGACTGCACACAAAAAGACAATGTAGGAGAAAACGTATAATAATCATAATTTTCATTCTTTTTTTTTTTAAATAAAAAACTTCTTGTTTACGCATGAAGAAGCAGAGAATATGTGAAAGAGAATGTTCATTTAATATTTTTGCAATGCACATGAAACCAAGAATTGAAAAGAAGAAAAAATAAATAATTTTTAAGGAATTTAATTGTTTTCTCTTATCCTTCATATATCGCATGTTCATATATGTTGTTGTTGTGGATGTAATAATGTCAGAAATTAGAAAATCATATTTTCCAACATTCATGATGTAAAAAGAAGTTGTTGCTTGCTTATTGTCCAAACCATATAAGCACATAGAATGTTTCCAGTGAGGATGTTGATAAACTTCAATGCATTTCATTTCAATCAAGAAAACTCCCCAATGGAGAACACAAGAGAGAAGTTATCATAATGAACTCTTGTAGCGCCTTGCACAAAAAAAATTGTCAAGAGTAAATAAATACTGCATTGATAGACGGCAGCCAACAAACTTAAGACGAAAGTTCTCAACGCAGTTGTCATAATATTTATTATTTCTTATTTTGTTTCGCTTTCAAAAATTTATATATACGACGATCATGATGATGGAAATGTGGCGATAATAAAGCAATATTTTTTTTGCTATCATAAAATATTTTATTGTGATCCAAAGCGTATGTTAAGGTTTGAATTATTCATGTGATGAAGTTGATTGTCTTAATAATTCATTTTTCTCTTTGAATCGCTTTTTTGTAATATTCTCATGCTGACTATTTTTTGCTCTCTTTCTCTCCCTTCGCATTCAATTTTTTTTGCGTACACAATAATTTTATTTCTATGAGAAATTAAAAAGCATCACTAAATATCTAGTGCAATGTGCGAAAACTACAAACCAAAATATACATTGATTTCAATGAACCGTTTCTGTTTTTTTTCTCGCTTTTATTTTGAATTTTTGAATGGAACAGCAATATTTGATAATAAATCGTCACAGCATGATGTTGTTTGATGAATTAACATAATTGATATATTATTTTGTCTGAAGCGCTCGCGCGTTTACCATGGCATAGGCAGATTGTATTTCTCTCGTTGGCCTTTTTAATAATTCCTTCGCACACACAAACACATTCTTTCGGGGATGTCGTTGATAATGAAGAGAGTGCAGAGAAGAAAAAAAGTTTTTTTTTTGAGGATGGCAGAGAAATTTATAAATTAATTTTGAATTATTTATGATGTTCATGGAAACATTTCTTAAATGCCAGCCAGCCAGAGATACCAAGTGCCATATATACACACTCTCCATGATTCAAGTGTGTGTCTATTGATTTATATCCAACAATACAAAGTATGTGATTTACAAACATAACTCATAAAAAAGTAGTAATATCTTAATATATAAAAACATATTTTTTCAAACTTCTAACTTGATTGCGTGCCGTTAATGGTGTGTGGAAAGAAAGATATACTTGAAAATTTGAGGCAATATGGAGAGTGAATAACTTTCCCATATGATCGCCGACGATGACGACGATACCTACCTACATTCGATTGAGCATAATTGGAATATAAAAAAAATCAATTTTATTTATAGAGCGCACGGCGCTGCATTATAATTGTGAATCATTTTTCAATTGCATGCAAAAAAAAAAATAAAAGAGAGTGAGGGAAGGCACAAAATCAAACTGTGCACAAATAAATTGAATTAATACATTTATTTTTAATCTTATTTGTAGAAAACTATTGAGCGTTAAATTATTTATTCACAAAAAGCACTAAACTGTCACTATAATAAATTAATTTGCAGATGATTTATAATCGCCATTCAGATAAATTTATATAAATTTATTTATTCGCGCAACACAAGAGAGAACCATTTTTAAATATACGTTCAGCTGGTGTAATGTGTTAAGTCATGTCGAGCTTTGACAATGATGATGATTTTTTCATTCTCTCTATCTGCTTTTTTTGCGTTTCTTCTACTCATTATTATTGTCACATCTAGATCAAGATTCAGATGGATTCTTACGGAAATGGCTTTTCAAAATTTATATGTTTAAATGATACCTAGGCATGCATGTACGAGAGTTAGAGAGAGAGAACGAGATGCTAATCAGAGATGAAACTAAACTCAAACCTCAATCAAACAGTTGCCGCTAACGAATAGACGTCAATTAAAAAAAAACTTTTCGATGACCAACCAAATGAAAAATAAAAGAAACAAAAATATAAAATTGAAAAGTGTTAAAACACGTTGACACATTCGATAATTTTTACCTCAACCTCTTCCTCATGCTTCTTCTTTCGTCTCATCCAAGTTGTAGCATTCAAGTGGACCTTTGTTCATTTCTATATTCTTTTTTTTTCTCTTTCCTTATTGACTCTCTATCGATTTTGGCTTGTTGAAAATGAAATTATGTAAATTGTTTGTGGATGAACAAAAAAAGATATAGGTATATATCTAAATATATTTATATTATACTAACTTAAATATTTATTTTAAAGATTTATAATATAAATTCCTCTTTTGTTGTTATTTAGCTTCACAATGATTTGTATGTCTGAGATTCTCGCTCTGTTAAGAAATAATCTAATCGGCATATTTTCTTTATTCATTTAAGTTAATTTCTATCAAGCGAAAGAGAAAGAAATATTCTTTTTCTTTCGTTTGTTTCATCGTCATGAAATGCGGGTGATCATCGGTTAAAAGGATGTCTAATGAGTTTATAAAATATACACTGTGATGTATCAAGTTTCACTTCTTAAACAAAAGCTAAATTCAAACACAATACTATGTCGGTTTTTAACACTTTTCTTCTTAATCTGAATTAGAATTTCATTAGAATGCTCTCAAAAATTTATTTTCTTATATTAATGAGAGAAAAAGAATGTGATAATAATAATTAATTTCATCGTTTTGTGATAATAACAGCAAAATCATTGCAATCATAACTTTAATTGAAAGTTCTATACATAAATAAGTAGAAAGACAAGAGATAACAAGCAAAACAAAAGCATAAAACAAACATGTACAATAAAATCTTTTTCATCATAAAATTTATGTTTGGAAAATTATGCTCGATGCTTTTTTCTACTCTCTGGCGTTGCGCACATTCAAAGAAGAAAGAAAAGAAAAATTTCATAATAAGAGAGTGGGTTAAATAAATACATATACAGCAAAAATTCTCTCTCTCTCACTCACTCGGTAATCTGCAAAAGAGAAAAAAGTTTATTGTTGACTGTATGTGCATATTATAAGTGGCAATGCGAAATAAACATTTTATGATATTTAGTGCTTGTGTAAAATGGAAAATTTGCAGTTCTCTTTCTCCGTATTTTTTTTTGGGGCTTGTTAATTAATTTTTAAAATGTTTATTGCCATTCGTAAACAAGAGTTAATCGCATGTGTACACACGTAAGTATACTCCTGTGAGTCTCTTGCATACAATTGCATGAGTTTGTTCATGTAAGGAAGCATAATATGCCAAATGAAATGCCTTTTTTCACATCGATGCATAATTCTCTGGCAAATATTCTTGTTTTTATCGATGATGCAATCGAAGGGTCATAAATTAACTGCTCCAGCACTTCTCTGTTGGCCGGCTAGCAGTCAGCAAATCATTATCTCTCTTATTGCTGCCATCAGACAATCTCAAGCATGCAGTAATTGATATCATTCACTCAGGTGGTTTAATTAATTGACTTTTATCCCTCATTCTATTGCTTATTTATTTTTCTTATTGTTATTCCACACTATCACTCTCTTTTACGCAATAAATAAAAAAACTAAAGAAAATCAAATTGGTTAGAGAATAGACCAAAAAAGAACATGGATTTTATCTCTTATTTAGAACTTTTGCTGATGATTGCAATGTATTATTTGTTTGCAATGCCAAGAAGAAAGACACAGAGAGAGAGAGAGAGAATAAGCAATATAGTCACCCCGCTGAAAACAGAAAAAGGCACATAAATCTAAATTTTATTATTTGCCTGGTTATACATACACCACACAAATTAATTTCTTCTCTTCTCAACTCACATTGGCTTTTATTTGAATTGCAGGAACTTCTCTCTTTCTTTTATATTTTTATTTTATAGAAGGTGAAAGAGAGTGCCCAAATATTAGTACACACACATCCACTTAAAATAAAATTGTAATGTGATTGAAAATGAGAGATAGAGAATTGTTTTTTATTTATTATTGATTAATGGCTTTTTTGGCTCGTTGTTGACTCGGGCCTATTGATAGCATCGTACTGCTGCCTTCACTGATAGAGGATTACGTATTTTATACGTATGTTATGTCCATGAATGAAAATTTTCAATCCCCGAATTAAATTTTTTTTTTATTTTTATTTTATTGGTTTCTCTCTCCTCCTCGTTTGTCTTACTGTTTTACTGCTTGCTGAATTTCATTGATTTCGATTTCAATTAAAACCATTTTGATTAATTGTCGGGAGGCATCACTATTTGTCAGTGCGTTTCAACATTTAATTACCATCGCTAAATACGATTTTTTTTCTCTCTCAATGTTTTTACTTTTTTTGGCTAAGCGTTCGAGAGTGTGGAAGGTGAAATAAAAGAGAGAAAGAAAAAAATCAAATTACAAATATTTGATCGTTTCTACTTAGCAAAGCGAACAAAATAATTGATTAACAATTATTTGAATATATGCTCTTTATATATATGTGTATTTAGCTTAAATTTATAAAAATTGTCAACTCATTTTGTCCACTGCTCTTTTGAAAAGCTTTCCAAAGTTATTTTAGGTGACTTCATTTTTTCTAAACTAACATCTATTTAATATCGCGTCAAAATATAAGTTAAACTTTAGAAAAACAAGCACAAATATTAGTGAATAAAAAATTTGATTTCTCGCAAATGTTTACTTTCATGAAATTCTCTTTTTTCTGGAATTTGGTGTTTACTCACTCAAATAATATAATAATATATTTGGTTCAAAAAGAAAAAAAAATACTTCGCTTGCCTCACACCACTAACAAACATAATCAAATCTGATTCGTTGCACTACGGTTTTGCCATTTTTTTTCTTCAGAAATTTAATTTAATCATTTAATTTTCGAGTTGATTACACTTTCATGATGGCAGAAATGGGTAAATGGCAGAGCAAAAGAAAAAAAAATTTGCTTTATAGTGTAACGTGATATGTTATGATGTGATGTGTAGTGCTTCGCATATGCAGTCATATATTTCAGTTTCATCAGTCATTGTATCATGCCGAGGTGAAGAAAAGAGAATGAAAAGAAGTCATTTGAGCGTTACAATCAATAAACATTGCAAATTTACAGTGAGTTTTACACATTATTAAGATATCAACAGAGCGAGTTGAATAGAGTGAATGAGCGAATATTTTATGATGTGGAAGCTAAACAACACGTTCTGACATTTACATTTTTATCATTTTTATTCCGATATAATTTTTTCACTCAACTTTAAATAGCCGTAACTGTTAATGAGCCATTATCTTAGATAAAATTTCCACTTTATGGACCACTTAATATTTCATGTGATAAAGTTTACTGAAACAATATTTGAGTACATCACATCAACATACATTATGTAGTGACTGAAAGAAAGAATTGCTTAACTTAATGACCATATATACTTATATTTTTAATGTATGCCATTAAAATGCCATTTTTTCGTACCTCCAACATTCCTAACTCTGCCGCTTGCTCAAAAGAAAAGCATTGAAGTGAGGCGAGCAAAAAACATGAAAATAATTTTTTTTGAAGTTTGTTGAAATAAAAATGTCAACGTAACCAATGAATCGCATCCTATGCAAAATCGATCTTGATAAGCATGATTAAATTTGAGCAATAGGTAGAAAAGAACGAAAAGGAAAAGAATGTTTATTGCAATTTTTTTACTTGTTTGATTACATGCAATTTTAAGCCGGGATCCGATAAAAGGCAATAGCAAGGCAGGTGATCATGAAATATGAAAAAAATTATTATTTTTTATGTGCAAAAACAACAAGAGTGTGCAGCGATGTTGATGCAATGCTGTAAAATGCTATAATTTGTACTTGACCATAAATGGATCAAAATCATTTAATTTTCATTTCTCTCTTTTACTTCACTTAAGTGAAATGGATTTTTAAATTAACCAAATTGAAATTAATATTAATTATTAGAGGGACTACAGAGAGACAGAAAGACTTCAATAATGTTCTCTTTAATATCTTTTTTATTCACCTTTTTTTCTTCCTTCTATCTTGTTTAATTGAAGAATTTTGTCGGTTGTAGAAGCAGCAGCTAGGCTACTTGCTATGAGCGTGAGAAGAGAGAAGAAAAAAACTGTAAATGCTATTTACATAAAATCCATTAGACTAAAAAGATATTTCAGGGAGAGAGAAAGAAGGCTGAAAGGATGATGATGATGAGGAGGGAAAAATGGAAATTTTAATTATTTTCCTCATCAACATACTGCTACTGCTGTATACCACTGTCTATTTTTGGGTAATATTCTTAAATAGGCAAATGAAGATCAACTTTCCTTTTCTCCTCTATGCGTGTGGGTAAAGCAAGAATATATACCTAGTCTATAATGGTTTGATGGGTCATAAAATATAAATTCCTGAATTTATTTTTTATGTTCAGTTTTGTACCTTTTTCTCACTTTAACACAGTAAAAAAAGCAAGTAGCAAGAGATAAATT